>MINK01172556.1:0-20748 GCA_001735545.1 Phormia regina
TCTTGACTATAGTTTAGTCTATAGTCTTGACTATAGTTTAGTCTATAGTCTTGACTATAGTTTAGTCTATAGTCTTGACTATAGTTTAGTCTATAGTCTTTACTATAGTCTTTACTATAGTTTAGTCTATAGTCTGTATTAAAGTTTAGTCTATAGTCTGTACTGTAATATTGACTATAGTGTACTAATTTGACTATAGTTTAATCTACAGTCTAGACCATAGTTTAGTTTATAGCTAGACTGCAGTTAGTCTATATCCTGACTATAATTTAGTTTAGTTTTTTGACTACAATTTAGTCATTAACCTTGATTATAGTTTAGTATAAGTCTTGGCTATTGTTTGGTATATAGTATTGACTATGGGTTTGCCTAAGTCTCGGCTATAATTTAGTCTATAATCTTCCCTATAATTTGATCTATAGTCTTGACTTCAGTTTATTGTATAGCATTGTCTATTGTTTAAGTCGTAGTGGCAACTTTATTTTAGTCCCAACTATATTTTAGCCAAAAGTCTTGACTATAGCCTAGTGTTTAGTTTATAGTATTGACTGTAGTTTAGTCCATAGTTACAACTATATTTTAGCCAATAGTTTATAGCCTGGACCATAGTTGAGTCCATTTCTAGACTATAGTTTAGTCTAGAGTCTATAGTTTAGTCTAGAGTCTATAGTTTAGCCTATAGTCTTGGCTACAATTAAGTCCATAATCTTGACTAAAGGCTAAAGACTACAGTTTCGTCTATAGCGTTGGCTAGAATTTAATATGTAGTCTTTACTATAGTTTAGTCTATTATCTTATTCATAGTTTAGTCCATAGTCTTAACTATAGTTTAGAATCTATAGTATTAATTAGAGCTATTCTAGTATATTAGTTATGGTATCATATATATTCGATTTATGTTTTAATATTCATTTGAATCTCTAGTCCATTTTATAGAACTATCTAACTTATTATATCGTTGAGACTATTGTCTAGAGTCTAGACAATGGTATGGTATAACACTAATACCTATTGTATGTACATAATGCATAGCAATTTATTACTTTCAATTTTACTTTAAACAAAAATCCCTAATTATATGTTCTAGACTATTAATTTAAAGTTAATAAAAATTTTTAAATTAGTTTTAAATAATAATAGTTTACATGATGACTTAACAATATTTATTATAAATAAATTAATTAAATATAAATTAAATTGTATATACCACCTCTTACATATTGGCATGAGCGAGCATTTACAACATATTTTTCATTAACTTTAGGTATGAAGTTGAGTTTTCCTAAAAAAAAAAAAAAAAAATTACCAACTCATCTTCATATCATAAGTTTAATGGTGATTTCAATTTTTTTTTTAGATTATGAAATATTTTTTTTTAATTTATAATAATAGTTATTATTATTTGATTTGATTTAATAAATTACTTTTTGTTTATAAACAAACTAAAAACAGAGCAGAATTTTATATTTTTCAAAATCATCATTAAACTGTAATTTCAGAGTTTGAGAAAAGATTTGAACAAAAAGTACCTGCAATCATTTGTTTTAAATTAAGATCAGTTACAGTTTTTTTGTTGTTATAGGTATTAAGATTCTCTATCTTAACTTCTTTTTTTTTAGGTTTTAAATGTTATAGTATCATATCATTTAGTTTAATTTTCAAAACTTTTTTTTTCTTAATCGTGACAGTTTCTTGTTGATTTGTTTTTTTGCTTTACATTATACACGTTTAAAACATTCAAAGTCATTTGCTAAAAATAATAATAAAAACAAAATAGTTTGTACTTGTGTAGCGAAAAAAATATTATTAAAAAAAATTGCAATTCTTTAAAATTCAAGTGTTTATAAAATTTTAAATTATGCTAATATTGAAAAAAATATGTATAAAGATATTTTGAAACTAAATAAAATACATGATTGAAGATTGAAGAAGTTGAAGGTAATAAAGATACTTTTATAGATATTAAAAAAAGTATAATAATAATGACGGGGGGAATGAATGATTAATAGTTAAAATATATGGTTAAATTATTTTCTATTTTTTTAATATATTTTTGATTTTTATAAAAATTATTTATGATTTTGTTGCTATTTTTTTCTTATAATTTCTTAAAAAATTTAGTAAATTGTAAAATTTTGCTTAATTAAATTTCCGTTGACCCGACTCAAATTATTTTTAATTTTTTTTTTCTGAATATAAAAACTAATTTGAAAATTTTATATTTGTTTTGTTAAATATTTAAATTTATCATGCAATAAGAACATTCTAATCTTTTTAATACATTTAAGCATGAAACTATAAAAATATGTAAAATTGCTTAAGTCGTTTTAAGCTATTAAGCCATCTTCTAATAGTTTTAATTATTTTTACAATTAAGCTACTGTATTTAAGCTAAAACTAACAAAATATTAATTATGAAATAATATTTTGTTATAGAATCCATTTGCTAGATTTGCTCGAAGTTAAACAAATAATAAATATAATTTATATTGCATCTATAATTTTTATTAAAAAAAATATTTAAATAAGTAACTTAAAAATGACATCTATTAATAATTGTCAATTTAATATTTTTAATGTGATGATTTTTAATCATAAAAAATTATAAACAATATTTTGAAATTAACACAATTTTAATCAGATTAAATTTAAAAATTTATCAAATCATTAAAATGACTAAACAAAGCCAATAAATTAAAGTAAATATTGTTTTAAAATTTATTCATAAAATATAATTGATGCTATTGGTAATTGTATAAATCAACAAAGAATTAATATATTAAAATAAATTGGAACAGATTTAAGATAAAAAATAAATATGAAATAAAAATATTTTAATTTGTTTTTAAAATGTTAATAATTAAAGTTTGTATGTAATACTTAGTGACATTAAATTCAGTTATATTTAAACATAAAAAAGTGTTAATGCTATAACATAGAAAGCTCCTTAAGACTATTGTAACTGTTATTTGAAATACAAAAACGAATATTGGTCCATATTGGAGAAAGAAAATCTACACGCATGTGAAACAGAAAACATAATGTAATTCAATCATTTGATAGCCTAAACACAGAAAAAAGTCACCAATTAACAAATATATATGAAAATAATTCATTCAATCAAAAACTTGCTCAAATTTGCACCTCTCACCGAAATGATTATATCAATTACTAAAAACTATGAAAAATACAAAACAGAAAAAAATTTCCAATTAACAAATTAATTAATTCAATCAAGTAGATGATTGAATGAATTAAAAATGTGTATATGAAAAAAATCATACCAAAATTTATTTTTTATTTTATTTGTTATTGAACATATTTATTAAATTTTGATGCAAAATTAAACAACTGAGTTAATTGTAAAAAATACGGTAATAATTTTTTCTGTGAAAGCTGTACTATAGTCAAGACTATGGACTAAAATAAAGTCAAGACTATAAACTGAATTTAGGTACAAAACAGTAGACTAAACTATAGTCTAAAATATGGACTAAATTATAGTCTAGAATATGACTACGCTGGAGTCAAGAATATAGACTGAACTATAGTCAAAACTATGGTCTAAACTCTACTTAAGACTATGGACTATAAACTATACTCAAGACTATAGACTAAAATATAGTCAAGGCTATAAACTGAATTAGTCACAAAATAATAGACTTAAGTAGAGTCTAAAATATGGACTAAATTATAGTCTAGACTATGAATATGCTGTAGTCAAGAAGATTTACTGAACTATAGTCAAAACTATGGGCTAAATTCTAGTCAAGACTATGGACTATAAACTATAATCAAGACTATGGACTAAAATCTAGACTACTGACGAAACTATAGTCTAAACTATGAACTAAACTATAGTTTATATGGACTAAAGAATGTGGAATAAATTATAGTCTAGACAATAACTAATCTAATATCTGGAATTTAAACTATAATCTAGACTACGTACTAGACAATAGTTTAGTTTAGACTATGGACTAAACTATTGACAAAACTATGGACAAAATTATAGTCTGGACTATAAACTAATCTAAACACAAAACAGTAGACTAAACTAGAGTATAAAATAAGTACTAAACTATAGACCTGACTATGAAATAAGATGTACTCAAGACTATAAACTAATGTATAGTCTAGACTATAAACTAAACTATAGTCAACACTACATAAAACTATAGTCAAAACTACGTACTAAACTAGAGTCAAGACTATAGACTAAATTAGAGTATAAAATACGGTTTTAACAGTAGACTTAACTATGGAATAAGATGTAGTCAAGGCTATAAACTATAGTCAAGACAGTATAATATAGTCAAGACTATAAACTAAATTATGGTCTAGACTATAAACTATAATCAAGATTATGGTCTAAACTAAAGGCCAGACCATGGACNAAANTATAGTCTNGNCNATNNACNAAANTATNCAGTAGACTATNNACTNGAGTATGAACTNANTNATANTCNAGACTNTNGACTANACTNTAGTCAAGANTANANANTNAAGACTATAGTTAAGTCNANNGACTATAAACTATAGTCTAGANTANGTATAAAACGTTAGTANGTNTAACTAAACTANNGNNAANTCTATAGAAAACTATAGTCAAGACTATGTNCTANACCACAGTCAAGACTATAAACTAAACTATATTATAGACCAAACTAAACTATGAACTAAACTATAGCGTAGTCTATGGACTAAANNTAGTCTANACTAAATTATAGTCTGGANTATAAACTAAAGTATGGACTATAAACTAATCTTAGTCAAGTCTAGACTTTTGACTATACTTTAGTCAAGACTACATTAATTTAATTAAGTTTTATGTTAACAGTAAAATTTTCGACAAGTCTATAAAAAACTAAATTCCACATACAAATTGAAGACAAGATTTAAATTGTTTTCTTTTAAATAAACTAGAGAGAGTTCAAAACACTATAAGACCAGAACGTCTCGCTCCTTGGGAGAGTGCAGAGAGATGTCTCTATCACACAAGTGCGCTATAGCTAAGGATAGATCTAACACTTTTTGGAGATCCCTCTTTAATTCACTTTTTTATAAGAACTAATAACTTAAATTTTTTCACATAAATACTTTAAAAAACAGTTCAAGATAATTAAAATATTAGAGTTGCTTAAGAATTTTTTTTAAAATGAAATAATTTTTTTTTCTGAGATTTCTAATACAAATTAAATTATGTTACCATTCATTAACAGTAGGATTTATAATTTTTTTTTTCCTCAGCTTAACATATTTTATGTTGCATTCAAAATTAATTTTAATTAAGTTATGCTTTTGTCTTAACAACTACTATATTGCCCTCACACAAATTGTTGTTTTTGACTTTAACGCTCACTGATAATAAAATTAATTCCTACATGCATGATGTTATAAAAAACAAAAAACGTATTGCATACAGAATGCATATTTGTCGACAACAATCTAATATAGTTTTACAGGAAAGACTATAAAATGTGTTCTGCCTCATCACATCAGTAAATATAAAACACGAATAGTGTTTTTTTTTTCTTATATATATTTTTTATTTTAATATGATTCAAACCATGACATGTAATGGAGTAACATCAGAAAACATAACTATGACTGTATTATCTCAAGTTAAACATGAATTTGCAAAGCAACTTTAAACAATTCACCACAAAAATGTGTAAGTATGAATGTGCATAAAGAATAAAGATGGTAACCAAGCAAACAATTTGTTTGGAACAAAAAAAAATTCAGAACAAAATTAGTTTTGAAGCAAAAAAAAAAAATGTTACTTAAAGTTAGAATTTTTGAATTAAAATTCTAAAATAGATTTTTTAATGCTTTTAGTATATTTTCTAACGTAAATTATTTTTATTAACTAACTACTGTTTTGTAAGCTAAGCGATATATTAAAATGCTATTTTGTAAGCTAATATTCAAGTAGTTTTAACCATTTTACAAGGCATTTTTTAAACCATTTAATTTCAATTATTCTCTGGGTATTAAATTTTGTTTTAGAAATAATACTTTATACATTTTAATATTGTACTCAAAGTAAAAGAGTTTGCAGTAGTCATCTTTATAATATTTTTCTTACTTTTTTTTATTAAAAAAATAGATTTTTATTCAAACAAAATATTACATAATGTTTTACATTTATTTATATGAACACAGCAGAAACATAAAATCAACAAAAAAATCCAAAAATATGCTCTTCTTATATATATGAAGATGGATGCTAGAAGTCAGTCACTGCGACAGACAAATAAACTGAAATCAAACTTACATACATACATGCATACATGGAGTACAAACACATGAATTTTCAATTCAAACCCAAATGGAAATTTAATTTTAATTATAAAAAAATAAAAATTTAAATTGTTTCCTTTTTTTAATAAAAAAAATAATTATTTTAGATTCAAAAATTTTCAAAATTATGTTTGAATAATTTAATTAAATTTCGTTACAAAATTTCAATGATTTTATTATTCTAATATTCGAAATGAAATTTGAATTGCTGTATTATGATCAAAAACAAATAAAAATACATAATTTTACTTGTTTTAAGTTATTTTTAGATTTATTATACAAATTTTAAATATTTTTTATTAAGTTCGAAATTTCGAAATTACAAGCAAAATTTCTAATTTTAAACTTTTTTTCAAAATTTTCAAAAATTTGTAGAAATTTCGAAATCAAATACGAAAAATTGTAATTTAATCCATATCATTTATTTTAATAAGTGTTTGCTTACACTTTTGATAATAATTCTTAGAAAATTCTAAATATTTAATAAAGTTCGAAATTTCGAATCCAAATTTTAAATTTTAAAATATCAGTAAAAATTACCAAAATTCGATTTTAGATTCATTTAATTTATTTTAATAAATTTTAAAAAATTATTTAAAAATATTCCACTAAGTTTTAAATTTCAAACATAATTTCGAATCAAAATTTTTTTATTTAGTTCGAAAATTCGATATATATAAAAAATAATTGAATAATTTGAAATTTTTGATGTAAAATAAGTCATTTTATTTATCACATTTACTCAATCTAAAAATATTAATTTTTTTAATTTTCGAAAAATTCGAATAAAAGTTCGAAATATTAAATATTTTTGTTAATATTAAGACTTTTGTTAATTCGAAATTTTTGAAGTTATAAAAATCCATTTGTTTACCACATTTATGTCTTTTTTATTTAAAATCATAATAAATAAAAAATTTTTAATGTTCAAAAAATTCGAAATTTTCGAACATAAAAGATTTTTGTTAATTCGAAATTTTTGTAGTTACAAAAATCCATTGATTTGCTACATTTATGCCTTTTTTTATTTAAAATCATAAAAAAATAAAATTTTGTAATTTTCGAAAAATTCGAAATTAAGTTCGAAATTTTCGAATTATATTTTTTTTATCAAATTTATCCAATTTTTATTTAATATCTTAAAAACAATCAATTTTTTAATTCAAATCTTAAAAATATTGTCTTTCTTAATGTTCGAAAAATTCTCAATTAAGTTCGAAATTTTCGAATATAATTAGAAATTAAAAAAAGAAAATTTATTCATCACATTTGTTTCCTTTTCATAAAAAAAATAAACTAAAAAATATTGAGTTTTTGTAATGTCCAAAAAATTTGAAATATTTCGAGAAATTCGAAATTAAATTCGAAATTTTGGAATATAGTTAGATGTTACAAAAATCTATATACTATTTATCACATTTGTTCCATTTTCTATTTAAAATCATAAAAATATTGAATTTTTGTAATGTTCGAAAAAATTCTAAATTAAGTTCGAAATTTTTGGAATATAATTCGGAATTAGAAAAATAATTTATTTATCACATTTGTGCCATTTTTATTTAAAATCTTAAAAAATATAGAATTTTTTATGTTCGAAAAATTCTAAATTAAGTTCGAAATTTTCGAATATAATTCGGAATTACAAAAATCAAATTATTTATCACATTTTTTTTTTTTATTTTGATTTATAATGTTTGAAAAAATTTGAAGTTCAAAATTTTCGAAATTAAAAAATTCCATTTATTTATCACATTTATCCCATTTTTATTTCAAATCTTAAAAATATTGACTTTTTTAATTTTCGAAAAATTCAAAATTAATTTTAAAATTTTCGAATATATTTAAAATTTATACAATTCGATATATTTATCACATATTTATCTAAAATCTTAAAAATATTGAATTTTTTCAATGTTCGAAATAATCAAAATCAAGTTCGAAATTTTCGAATATAATTAAAAGTTACAAAAATCAATTTATTTTTCGCATTTGTTTCATTTTTACTTAAAATCTTCAAAATATTGAATTTTTCTAATGTTCGAAAAAATCGAAATTAAGTTCGAAATTTTCAAATATTATTAAAAGTTACAAAATTACATTTATTTACAACATTTGTTTAATTTTTATTTAAAATCTTAAAAAATATAGAATTTTTTTATGTTCGAAAAAATCGAAATTCAAAATTACAAAAATCAATTTATTTATCACATTTGTTTTATTTTTATTTAAAATCTTAAAAATATTGAATTTTTTCAATGTTCGAAAAAGTCGAAATTAAGTTCGAAATTTTCGAATATGTTTCAAATTGATATAATTCAATTTATTTATCATATTTATTATATTTTTTGTTAAAATATTAAAATAGTCCAAAATTAATTTTTTTTAATATTCGAAAAAATCGAAATTAAATTTGAAATATTCGAATTAAATGAGAAATTACAAAAATTAATTTATTTATTACATTTTTATTTAAAACCTTAAAAATATTGAATTTTTATAATGTTCGAAAAATTTGAAATTAAGTTCGAAATTTTCGAAGTTACAAAAATCAATTTACAAAAATCTATTTTTATTTAAAATCTTAAAAATATTGATTTTTTATCTTATTTCTTGTAATGTTCGAAAAATTTGAAATTAATTTCGAAATTTGTATGTGAAATCTTTAAAAAAAATTTCCTTTAAAATTTCCTAAAGGGTTTTAAATTTGTAATTTATGTTTTTAAAAAGTTACTTACAACAGTAGCCATAAATGCATTAGAATTTGAAAAAAAAAAAAAGAAAAAACAAAAACAATCTTAACAAAATATTACAATTACTTTTTGTTTTATGCGAGCAAACAAGTGAGTGACTGAGTGAGTACAAATATGTAAGTATTTAAGGCCTTAGAGGCGTATTAAATGTTTATAAGCTTCATAAGCCGGAGGTTAATAAAAGCAAAATTAAACAACAACAAAAAAACTCATAAATAAAATTTAACAATCATTTCTAATAGACATTCTGACTACAACAAACCAGTCAGCTATCTAAACAGATTTTTTTTAAAAAAAAGCTTCTTCAACATACAAATAATTCAGAAACTTACAAAGAAAAATATAAGAAGAATGTCATTTAGAGTATATTTACTATGAACTCCAAAAACAAAAAAAAAAAAAAAACAAAAATATAGACAAAAATTTAATTGAATTTTGTTTTTTGAAAAAGTTAAGCAACATAATTCTTTTTATACCCCAAAAATGTTGTTATTGTTGCCGGCAAGCCTTATTTATTTGTTGTAATAGCAAAATAAAAACAAAAACACATTTGTTATGCGTTTAATTAGAAACATACACCAAAATAAAAACAAAATATTGTAATAAAACAAATCTTGTCATTTATTGCAACTTGTTGCACGCATATTGTTTTGCTAACAGGTGGCCCCTGTATTTTTTTTTTTTTTATTATTTAAAGAATATTATGAGAATTTGTTTTTAGCTTTTTTTTTACTAATTTAAGTAGTTTTTTTTTTCTATTTAAACAATAGCAAATTTAAATTCAATATTTTAATTTAGTTTTTTCTTCATAAAAAGGTCTTTTTATGAGGAGACTTTTTTTGTTTTTAGTCTCATATTTTTTATGAAAGTTATTACTATTTTTTTCCTAGTATTATTTTTAGTCTTAAATCAAATTTAAATTTTCTGATTTAATTTTTCATTTTATATTTTCATTATAGAAAAAATTACCTACATAAATACATGCATAACAAATTGTTAAATTTTTATAACTTTTTATTGCTGTTGTTGCAATAAAACGTTTATGTTTTAAGTCTTTTGTTTATTTATACTTTTAATTTAATTTTTTCAGAAATTTCTAAATATTTTTAATAGCTTTTTCTAGGATATTTTTTAGTGAATGAAATAATAACATTTCTATTAAGTAACATATAAGGAGTGCGAACGAAAAAATCTTAACATACATTAAATTCAAAAACTTAGAATTCGTTGATTATAGAGTTTTCATTGATCTATATTTATAATAAAATATAATTATAATAAAATATAATTTTTATTATTCTAACTACAATTCATGAACTTTTAGACCATATCCGATAACCCTTTTATTTAAGATTTGATATTTTCAACTATTTTTTTTTTTTTTTTNNCAATTCATGACCTTTTTGTTTTTGTTTTTTTTTTTTTTTTGGAACATTCTGTCCATCCCTTTTTATAATCTTCAATATTTTGGAATACCTCTTTAGTCCTTTTTAATTATATTCTCACAAAAATCCAATATCTCTTCACTGGTCTTAGCTGTAGATTTTTTAGAATTTAGAGAATTGACCTCTCTTGGTACAAAAACTATGTAATTGTTTTGGTACCACTCAAGAACGTTCTTAAGTACTAACATGATGCTAAATCCAACCAAAAATGCGTAGACCCATTGTGCTCTTTTATGAAAGAAAAAATATTTTTTGAAACTACTCCTTATAGTATTTTTTGCTATTTATAGAGTCCAGTGTAACAAACACCTGTCTTCTTTTGCCTCAACTGCATAAAACTTGCCCAACTAGGAATTCTTTGAGAAATTTCGACTGTTTTGGATCCTAAACTTATCTTAACATATTCTCAAGAATCATCAACATAAAAATGTTGACCAAAAAGCTGCAACAATTCTGTTAGTACATATTTTTCATGAGATTTTTTGTATAAAATTTGATTTTAATTTTCGTGCCCTATTATTGGCTTCAAATTTTTTTTTTTTTTTTGCAGCATTGCAGTCCTGAAGAACATTTTGGACTTTATATAGCATTAGTATCAACTTTTCGCATCAAATAGCCTGTGTACTATGATAACAAGGGTGCTTTTATACCAGATGTGTTTGGAATTCTTTTCAATTTTCTTGGAATTCAAAATATTCCGTGGACCTTTTTTCTTCCCGAACCATATTCCTTATTAATGATCAAATTCTTCTGAAACTATTTAACTATTTAAATTCAAAAACAATTTGACAGCAGACATTTAATTCTTTGCCCAATTATTTGTAAAACCATTTTAGATTTTTTTTTTAATTGTTTACACAGAGAAAACAGTTCCGTTGTGACAACCAAATTTTTAGCCAATCGAATTTTGTCGGTTGTACGAACCGATCTCAGAATTCTAAAGGCATTACTGAACATATTATTATTGGAAATGTTAAAAAAAATTCAATACGGTTATGATAACTGATAAATATGTCAATGTTCACAAATTCAAAAACTAACTTTTATTTATATGAAATTCAGTTTTAATTACTTAATTATGGCAAAAAAATAGACACATAAATGGATTTAATACATATTTCTTTTTATAAAAATATTTGCAATACAATTTAATAGAAAATTAAGAAGCAAAACTGTTGATATTTAAACCACTCAGAATTAGACTATATTATATAATGTAATTTAAAATGCTTCCTCTAAATTGTCTGCATTATGATTTCCAATTGCAAAGAGAGTATAACATCTGTCATGTACATAAATATTCTAAAATGCGTAATTTAATTTTTAGCTACTTGAAGAATTAACGTGCTAAATATTCAATTTAGAATTTTCTAGAGTTTTTTGCTAGCAGTTCATCTCTGGAATATACATTCTATTGGGTGTTGTAGCAGTTTTCATACGAAAATCATAATAATGGAAAAAGTTTACAATTTTCATACCATTCATTTATGGAATAATATTGGTAGTTTGATAAACGTGAGAGTACATCAAACGTGAGCTTCTTTTATGTTCGCATTAATACATTTTTAAAGTTTTATTAGAAATATGTATAAGATTTTTATTTCAAATTTATATTTTATAAATAATAAATAAATTTTAAAAATGTCAATTCAAATAATATCAAATATTCGTTTGTAAGAAACGAATTTAATTTTCTCATTCCACATACAATTATATTTTCAATACCTTTTGTAAAACAAATAATTACATCAAACAATACACTGTACTAAAATTCCGTTGTATTCGTTCAATTATCAAATATCGATTTAACTGACTAAATATTCTTTTGTAGGAATCATAAGTCTTTGACAATTATTGGTAATTTGTTATAAGTATTTCTTATTAAAATTCTGATATTGCAACCATTTTCCAACCAATATTTTTTTCTGAGTGTAATAATTAACAGCACGTACATCTTTCTCGAATATGGCTCCGGAAAAAAAATTATGAAGCAAAACGTGGGTTAAGATTCTTTCGATCGCACTGCTTAGTCTCTTAAAATGTTATAAAAGAATGGGAAGTGATTCTGTTTACACTAATTCTAGAACTAATAATTATGAGTATATGTTCAAAAATTTTTCCTGTGTAAAAATATTTAAATATGGAAAATGTAGTAACATTTTTTAAAATGTTTATTTATTATAACATTTTAAAAAAATTGCCAATGAAAATAAAAAAAGATTCTAATTTTAAAAACTAACTTTTAAAAAAAATATTTAAAAAATAGTTCCAAAAAAGATGTAAATCTCATTTTTCAGAAATATTACTATTACAAAAAATCGACCAATTTCTATAAAAAAGGAAATTCTTTAAATTAATTGTTATTATCAGAAAAGGTACCAAATTTTAAAAACAGCAAAAAATTAAAAATGTAATTTTCGATTTTAAATAAATGTACATTAAATTTTAAAAACGTACCTTAACCCTCCGTCATGCACATGTTCCGATAGTCACATACGTAGCGCATGTATCTGACCAGATACACTATGTATTTCAGAACATTTATATGAAAAATAAGCTATTTTAGTAATAATATTATATTGTTATCACGCCAGGAAGATATATATTTTCTATTTTTTAATGAGAAATAAAAAAAATTAATTTTTGTGTTTAATTTCAAAAAAAAAAAAAAAAATAGTTGTTATAAAGTTCATTTCAATTAAATGTTGTAATTATAAAGTAATGATGTGAATGTTGTTCATTCGATTTTGAATATTTAAAAGAACCTAACGCAGAGAAAAAATATAAAAAATACCAATAAAGTAAAGTACTCTTCATACAAAATGTATGTGTGTATCTGGCCAGATACATGCGCTACGTATACGATGTATAGATGAAAAAATCAACATAAATTTTGTTTGTTGTTTTGTTTTAATGTGTTTTTTCATAAAGCGATACCTAACAATATTTGTAGAGGGTACCTGGAGACTCAAACCCCTAGCCAAATTACAAATATATTTAAATCACAGTTAAATTCGTAAAATATCTAGGCAGATACATGTACATGACGGAGGTTTAACGAATTTACAATTTTTTTAAATGAAAAAAAAGTTTTTAACAAAATTTTCAAGAAATTTACAATTTTCAAAACAATACCATCAATAAATAAAAATATTGAAAATAATTTCATATAAGAACAAATTTGCAATATGTAAGGAATAAAATTTTATTATCCTAAAAAATATTTAACTTTCAAAATTTAATATTGAAGTTCATATTACTTTGATCTATATAAAAAATAATGTTTTGCATTGACATACATTTGTGTGTATTTTTTTTTTTTAAGAATTTCAAATACATTATTTAAAAATTAATAATAAGACGATTTTACCTTCTATTAAATGATCGATATGAAGGTAACATAGTTTTGATAACATTTATAGCATTTATAAATGAAATACTTTATTATTATTACTATTATAATTATTATTGTAGTATTTATTACTATCAAGTTACTAACAACATGATATGGTTATTTCATAAATGTATAAATCAAATTGTGGTTATTTATTAAAAATGTTCAAATAATAAATGTTTTGTTAATAAGATGAAATATTTCATGGTAATTTAAAGTATAAAGGAATTTTATACTTAATTTAATATTATTTTTAATGTTGAGAAATAAAAAAATAAAAAAAAGAAAACGATTATTAACATTAAAATTCGATTAAAGGGTTAATGAAACAGAGTTTTTGTATTTTTATAATAATGTTATTTAGAAAGAGAGATTTAATAGTAATAATGATAATAATAAATAAAAAATTATAATAATAAATAAATAAATAAAAAAAAATAAATAAATAAATAAATAAATAAATAAATAAATAAATAAATAAAAATAATAATAATAAAGTAAAAGAAAACCGGAAGCAATTATTTTCATATAATACTTGAGAGCAAGCATGTGTCTTAAGTCTTTTGTTTTATTAAACTACAAGTGTATTTTTTAAGCTGGTGTTTTAAGTCTTTTGTGTTCTATGAATAAGTATGGGATAATATAGAATTTTTAAAAGCCAATTCATGCTACAAATTATTATTTTTTAATTAAAATATTGATTTAGCTTTTAAAGATCACAACTACTTGGGTAGTCTTCTTAAAGCAATTTTAAGACAATTTTTTGGTTTTTATAATTTTTTTTTTTTATTTTATGTTCTCTTTTTTTGTTAATAATTCATGTAACCTTGCATTCAATTTTTTACGTCTTTACATCAAGAACAATCTTTAAGTTATAAATATATAAAATATCTACATTATTTACATAATAAACATATTCAACAACTAATTTAGATGAAGAGCAAGGTGATCGTTATAATTTTGTACTTCAATAGACAATCTCTAATTGCAATCTTTTCAAATAAAACAAATTGTTTATAAAACTGAAACATTTCAAGTAACTCTTCATATATTTTTTTTATGGCAAATGTTTTAATATCATACGTTTTTTTTCTTATAACTAATTATGAAAACGTTTCTAAAAGTTTTAAAAATGTCATAAATATTATGAGCAAAATACACTTGATGTTTAATGTGGCAAAATATTATTGAAACCAAACTTATAAATTGAGGCTTAAAGTCTAAAAAACGTTTTAAAAATTTTATTTAAGCAGATACAACTCAGAAAACATCAATTGTAATTCATCTATATTAACTCAAAAATTCGTTCATATTATTTTTTTATGCCATAAAAAATACATCAAAATAAATTAAAATTATAGAACAATTTTATTTTTCTATTCAACCTAACGTGGTTTAATAGTTTTACAGCACTTTACTCTAATAGTTTCAAATATATCACACATTTTGTTGTATAATTTTTGTTCATTTTTTTTAAATGAATAAATTTTTTGCGTGTTTTTTAACCTTCACTTGCTGGCTGGCTGGCTGACTGAGTGACTGCTAAAGTATTTAAAAGCATTTAAACTGTTTTTTTTTTTTTTTTAGAAATAATATTTTCATCATAACAAAATATTTCAGTTATGCGTTATAGCTAAAGATGAGTTAATATTTTGTTAGAAAATCCCGCTCTAAAAGTCGGATGCCAGCCAACAAACATAAAATGTTATTTTAGATGCGTTCTGTAATTGACAAGTTTGTTTGATGTCTAAAAGAGATTAACTTAACAAACATTTTTATCTGAAAGATTACATTCATAATAGTTGTTGTAACCATATACACATAATAATATTTTATATAATTGTTGCCAATAATGTTGTATGATTTATATCATAGAAATTCTTTAACGAAAAGGTTTTTTTAAAGTTTTAGGCATCTAACATATAAGATGCTGAAATTAAGTAATTAAAGTGTACTTTTAGATGTGAAATATTAAAAAAGAAGATATTTAGAGATGAGAAAAAAAAAAATAAAAAAACAAAAAAATTTAACATTTAAAATAACAAAAATATGTTTTAAAAAATTTCAAAATTTTGTCTACACAAAAAAACAAAAACATTTGAAAAATGTTTAAATTGCCAAAATATATCACTAATAAAAATGCAATTGTCTCCCACTGATATTATTTCTCTAAAACCTTTTTAAATTCCTCCCCAAAAAAATGTTACGATCATTATCAATACCACCATCATCATCATTATCATTATAAAATACTAACTAAACATGATTAAAAATATAACACCATCACAATTAAGTGACCCTGAACAAATTATTAAACACCAACAATAATTTACATGTTAACCAAATATTTATAATAACTGATAACACTGAAAAATTAATTGAATTAACCCACCAACTAAAAAAAAAAAAAAAACTATAGATTTTTCTTTACCATGTTTGTTNNAATTGAATTAACCCAACTAAAAAAAAAAAAAAAACTACAGATTTTTCTTTACCATGTTTGTTAGCCAAGTAATTAAACGGTTGGATGTTTGAATTTAAACAAATTTTTATTATTATTTTTTCACTAAAGAAACATCAACATGTTTGTAAAGGGTATCAGTAACGCTTATTAAGTTTTTTAAATATTTACTACATAATTAATAGCTTTTTTGGTTAAGGTATTTTTAGTAGTTTTGTGTTTAGTTTTATTAATTTTTATATTTCTATAATATATTTTATTAATTTATAAAAATTTAATAAGTTTTTAAAGAGGATTTTTTATTGTCTACACTTTACGTTTAATATTTATTTCCGCTTTTTGTTTTTTTGCTTAATTTTTATTCTTGAAATTTTATATTAAAATATTTATGTTAAATCAAGTACCATAAGAGTACTTTAAAACTACTGTATAGAAGCACTGGAACCCTGCAGTTTTTATGAACTTCCGTATATTATAGAGACTATACTATACTAAATATTATAGACTAAAGCTAAACTGTAGTTGAATCCGTAGAGAAAAATATAGTGGAGACTATAAACTAAACTATAGCTGAGACTATAAAATAAATTATAGTCCAGAGTATAGACTAAACTATAATCAAAAATATAGACTAAACTATAGTCAAGACTATAAACTAAATTATAGTCCAGAGTATAGACTAAACTGTAGTCAAAACTATATACTAAACTATAGCCAAGACTATAAACTCAGCTGTTCTCAAGGCTATAGACTTAACTAGAGTCAAGACTATAAACTAACTATAGTCGAAACTATAAACTAAATTATAGTCTAGAGTATAGACTAAACCATAGCCGAGACTTCAGACTAAACTGTAGTCAAAACAATTGCCATGACTACAAACTAAGCTGTAGTCGAGACTATAGACTAACTATAGTCGAGACTATAGACTTAACTATAGTCGAGACTATAGACTTAACTATAATCGAGTCTATAGGGTAAAATATAATCAAAACTATCTATAGTCAAGACTATAGACTAAATTATAGTCAAGACTATATACTAAACTTTAGACAAGACAATAAAATAAACTATCGTCAAGATCATAAACAAAGCTATAGTCGAAACTACATACTAAGCTATAGTTCAGGCTATATACAAAACTATGGTCGAGACTATAAGATAAAAGACACTTAACTATTGGTGAGGCTGTAGATTAAACCATAGTTGAGACTTTAGTATAAACTATGGTCAGGGCTATAAATTAAGCTATAGCTGGGGCTAAAGACTAAACTGCAGACGATACTATTGACAAAACTATATTCGAGACTATAGTTTAAAGTTTAAACTATAGTCAAAAGTATAAACTAAACTTAGACTGTAAACTAAGCTATAGTCCAGAGCATAGATAAAACTTTTGTCTAGAAATGACACAAACTATTGTTGAGACTGTAGATTAAAGGATAATCGAACCATAGCTGAGGCTACAGACTAAACTATTGTTAATACCAAAGAGTGAACTATAGCCACGGATATAGTCTTAATTATAATCGAGACTATGATAAGCTATAGTCGAGGATATAAACTAAAATTTAGTCAAGACTATCATCTAAACTATAGTTAAGACTATAGACTAAACTATAGCCAAGATTAAGCTATAGTCGAGACTATAAACTAAACTATAGCCAAGACTATAAACTAAGATATAGTTGAGACAATAGACAAAATTATTGCCGAGAACAGAAACTGAACTTTAGTTGCGACTGTAAACTAAACTATAGCTAAGAGTATAGACTAAACTATAGTCAAAACTTATACTTATAGGTATAGTCAAGACTATAGGCTAATTATAGTCGAGACTATAGACTTAACTAAACTTAAAACTATAAACTGAACTATTGTCAATACTACAGACTAAATTATAATCTAGGCCACCGACTAAACTATAGTATAGACTATAGACTAAACTATATTCGAGACTATAGGCTAAACTATAGTCTACTCTATAGGTCAAACTAAAGTCTGGACTATAGGCTAAACTATAGTCTGAACTGTAGGCTAAACTATAGTCTATACTATAGCCTAAACATTTGTATAGACTATAGGCTAAACTATAGTCTAGACTATAGGCTAAAGTATAGTCTGAACTATAGGATAAACTACAGTTTAGACTATACGCTAAACTATATGACTATATGCTAAAATATAGTCTGGACTATATGCTAAACTATAGTCTAAAAAATATATGCTATGTTATTAACAAAATAATTTAGCAGAACTGTAGGAATCATTAAGCAACAATCTTATACAGTTATTTTTTAAAAGCAAAGTCAGTTATTTTTAACTGTTAAGTTCTTAATCAATTCTAATGCTACTTAATGTTGGAAATACTATGATTTTTCAAGTGTTAAAATAATAAAAGTGTAGTAGGCTTTTTAAAGTGATTGAAAACAAGCAGGTAGTTACGGTTTCATATACATTGTTTCATATGAAAAGTCTTAAAGAAACTTAACAAATAAAACTTAGCTTTCAAATATTAAAATTTTCAAAATAAAATTACTAAATTTTTATTTATTTTATTTTAGAATTTTTATTAAGTGTTAAATGTTCCAACTATATTTAACTAACTGTCAATCATTATTTCTAGAAAAAAATTCAGTTGAACTTTAACTAAATAGGACCCACGCTTTTGATATTTTTTCTTTTAGTTTTACTTTTGAAATTTTTGTTTAAACACTAAATGAATTAAATAAAATAAAAATTTCAAGGTTGATTAAATATAAAACAAAATTTTTAATTTTCTTAACAATTTATTTTAAATTAATTTTAAACAAAAATTAAAAACCTTACAAATGATTTGCAAAAAAAAGAAAAATTGTTTAAGCTGATTTTTTGAAATTTTGTGTTATATTTTTAATTAATCACTTTAATGTCAAAGTTATTTTTTTGAGGAATTTTAATTTAATATTATTAATAATAATTTTCTTAAAATCATCATTATCATCATCATTGCACAAATAAAATAAACACTATACACACACACACTCACGATCTTAACAAATAACACCTAAATAAATATTGAAATTAATTTTAATTATTCAAGTATTTAGATGCGTGTGTTTTTGTGTGTGTGTGTGTGTTTATTTTCGTTATAGTTGTCGATAATTAAAAATAATTATAAAAAAAGTAATCTGCTTTTTGTTATTGCTATTTGTTTTTCTTAAATTATGTGTGTAAAAAATAACAAACTGCAATTAAAATCATTAAAAAAAAAATTATGAAAGTTTCGTAGGTAAAATAAACAAATTTAAGTTTTTTTTTTTTTTTTTTTTTTTTTTTTAAAACAAAAATCATTAAACAAATATCCTGTCATTCAAGATAGTAAATGAAATACGGTACTTTAGTAAAAATTTGAGAGTGTTATGTTTTTAAATAAAAAAAAGAATAATTTTTTAAAAAATAAGCTAATTGATGAAAATAAATTAAAAATGGATAGATATCGTTCTTTGGCCTGTCAATATGAAAAGTTTATAAATAAATTTGCAAAAATGGTGGTGGAGGTTTTTTAACATTTTAATCTGATTATTTTCCTTTTTTATGTTCCTGATATACTATATATCTTAATCTAAAGTTCAAATACATATGTACATCTCATATGTAGATATTTACTGTATATATCTTAGATACCTTCTATATAATATTACAGAATATTTTATAGAGCGAACTATCATATTCGAGACCTGTATGGTGTTGATATGCGTATAACTATCTGCAAATACTATTCCCATGATTTTAATTAATAACTTTCTTCAATATTATGATATAGTAAGTTATTATTCGCGGCTAGGTTCGTAAAAATGTTGTGCAGTAATTTAAAAAATATATTAGATCTTCCTATTATCTTTGAACCACAGAGGTAAATATCGCTATGGCGATCAGCTGTGATAAGATAATCTAAATTAAATGACTTTAAATTAAATGTTGTTTATCTATCTGTCTTGAGAATCGCTTTACTATATATTTGCGATTTAATATTCTGGGTGATTTCTTGACTAGACGATAGTCGAAAAAATATGTCCCTGTCTGTCTATCTATAATTCTGATCTATCTATCTATCTATCTATCTATCTATTATCTCTTTATCTATCTATCTTTATCTATCACCTATCTATCTATCCTATCTATCTATCTATCTAGATCTATCTGATCTATCTATCTATCCTATCTAGTCTATCTATCTATCTACTCTATCTATCTATCTATCTATCTATCTTATCTATCTATCTAACTATCTATCTATCTATTTCTATCTACTATCCTATCTATCTTATCTATCTATCTATTATATCTATCTATTCTAATCTATCTAATCTATCTATCTATCTATCTATCTATCTATCTCTATCATCTATC
>MINK01172556.1:20871-39719 GCA_001735545.1 Phormia regina
TACCTGAAAAAAAAAAAAAAAAAAAAACTTCTAAAAACGATTTTAAAAAGTATGATTTTTAAACAAAATACTAATAAAAAATCAGTAAACCCAAATTTTTTATCATAATAATAAAATCATAAATTCTAAGTCATTTAATTTTTAATTAAAAATTTAATTAATTTTTTTATTTTTTTATTTGAGTACAAATTTGAATTTGAGTACGAACTAAACTAGAGCCGAAAACTCAAACTAAACTATAATCAATATCAAAGACTTAACTATAATTGATATTATACACTAAACTATAAAATAAATTACAGTTGAGACTATAGACTACATTACAGAGTAGATTACAGTCAGTGCTATAAAATATACTATAATCGAGAATATAGACTAAATTATAGACAAGAGTATAAAGTTAAGTACAGTCGACACTATACTGTAGCCTTTAGTAGAGAATATATAATACATTCAAACCGATATAAACAACCACACCAAACTATAGTTCGGACTATGAGCTAAACTATAGTCCGAGTTTAGATTAATTAAACTATTAACTAAACTATAATCATTAATTTAGCTTAAACTATAACATAAATTAAAGTCGATAATATAGACTTAACTATATTCCAGACTATATACCAATGTACATTAGCGACTATAGGCTAAACTTTAAACGAGACTTTAGACCGTGGAAACCATAGTCTAATCTGTAGTTGAAAGTAAAACCTGAACCTATAAAATCAATTAAATTCGAAACTAGAGACTTAACTGAAGTCGAGTATACAGACTAAACTATATTCCACACTATAGACTAAACTACAGTCCGGAATATAGAATGTACTATAGTCAAAAATAAAGACTAAAGTATAGAAGATAGTTTAAAGTTAAGTACAGGCGCAACTACAGACTTAAATATAGTCAAAACTATAAACTATAGCTATAGCTGAGACTATACATTAACCAGATTAAATATGAGAATATAACTGATATTATAGACAAAACTACAGTCCGAACTATGGCCAAACTACTGTCAAGACCATATGCTAAATGGTATTGACTACAATCACAACTTTGATCTAAATTATAGTCGAGACTTTAGACCATGGAAAATATAGACTAAACTTTAGACGATACTAAAGACTAAACTGAGTTGATACTATGAACTAAACGGATAGACAAAACTATAGTTTTTTATAAAGTGACTTTATAAAAAACTATAGTCGAAACTAAAAACTAAACTCAATTCTAAACTATAGAGTTAATTGTATTCTAGACTATAGTCTAAACTATATTCATTTCTATACACAAAGCTAATTTTCAGACTAAGTACAGTCGAGACTACAGACTTAAGCATAATCGATATTATAAACTAAACTGTATAGACTGAAATATATTCCAGACTTCAGATCCACTACAATCACGGTTATAATCTAAACTATAGTCGAGACTTTAGACCATGGTAAACTTAGATTAAACTTTAGTTGATACTAAAGACTAAACTGAGTTAAGACTATAGACTAAACTATAAATTATAGTGGAGGCTGTATAATAAACTATAGTCGTAACTAAAAACTAAACTCAAATCTAAACTATAGATTTTTTCTAGAGTATAACAGACTACAAGCTACAATTGTCGACTATAGTCTAGACTAAAGTTTACCCCATAGTTTAGACTATAGTTTAGCCTATATTCCATAATATAGACAAACCTAATTTTCAGACTAAGTACAGTCGAGACTAAAGACTTAAATATAGTCGATACTATATACTTAACTGTAGTCGAGAATATACACTAACATCTAGTGGAGGTTACAGAATAAATTTAAGTCGATATTGTAAGCCACACTAAATATGAGACTATATACATAATATGGTATTAACTATAGTCCAGGCTAAAGTTTAAATTGCAATCAAGACTATTATATAATACTATAGTCGAGGGTACATAGAAAAAAATATTTCAAATTATTTTCTAATAAAATTATTAACTAACTTTATATTCGAATTCAGTTATAATATTTGTCTACAAAAATATAGAAATAAAAGAAATTTAAGTCACTTTTCAAAAAATTTTCAGCTCAAACCTATTTAAGCGAAATCAGTAATAAAAAAATCAACTACTATAGTTATTAATATTATCATTTTGATGATTGGAGCAAAATCAATTAAAAATTAATTAATATTAGCAATTTCGTAATTGAGACAAGAATACAGTTAACACTATAGACTTAAATATAGTCTTAGTAAATATAATAACATTTTTTATAGTCAAAACTATAGTCAACTGGAATGGAAAGAAAAAAATTTAAGAAATGTCTATGGTCTCTATTTATCTCTATTTATACTCGGATGTTGGTCAGAAGTATAGACTTTTTATCACTAATATATGATGAGCACAAGTATTCACTTTATTATCTAAAAAAATTTAATGCAATTCAAAGTTCCAGTTAATTTAAAATATTCAAAAAGGCTCTATATTTAATAAAATATTAGTTATATTTTTTTAATTGATTCTACATTAAACCCACACAAAATTATAATTCATCTCAAATGGCAACGATTTTTTTATCAAGCGATAAAAAATAACAAAAATTAAAGTGTTAAAAAATTTTTTTTCTTCATAATTTGACTGCATTTTTTTTTTTTAACATATTAAGTTGGTATGTGATTTGTGTTTTAAAAAATAAATATTTAGGTTTAATGTTTAATAAATAACCAGATATAACACCCAAAATATAAAGTATTTAAGAGAATGAAAAAAATTTCTAAATTTAATAAAAGTGTAAAAATTTTAAATATTAAAAAATTATTAAATTAAAATTAACGGATAAATTTTAGAGTAATTTAAATAAAGAACATTTTGTAAAATATTATTGACAAAATTTCCATATAAACTAGTATATAGTAACTGATTCAGACTTATGGAAATTGCAGTCATTGGGGTTCTAAACTTATGATAAAAAATGTCCTTCAAAATTGCTTCCAAAGTGAACAAAACGGAGCCAAATTTTAAGCATATAAAATTAATATATTAAGTAACTTTTGAAGTTACTTCATATTTATTTATGTGAATTAAAAAAAAATAAATAATAATTATTTTTTTTTTTTTTCGTTAAACGTTAATTTTTTTATAGAAATTTTAAAAAGTTTTTCAAATATTTTTGGTTTGATAAGTACAAAAATATAAATTTTCAAATAAATCATATATAATACTCCAATAATATTAAAGGTGTTCAATAAAAACTTTGAGAATCTAAAATTATTAATTGGCTAAGAATAGAAATTTAAAAACTTTAATTTTTTTTTTTTTTAATAAAATCATTTAGGCCACAGAATTATTTTCCAAAAATTTTTATTTGTTTTTATAGAAAATTTTAAAGCACAATTTTTAATTATATCAAATAAAAACATAGGTATTTACAAAAATTTTTCACAAATACTTAAAAACATTTTCGAAAGTTAAAAAAAACCATTTCATTTTTATGCAAATTTAATAAACATTTGTTTTTATACAAATTATGAGTTTTCTTTTATAAATTATTTAAATTTCATAAAAGCATTTGAATAGTTTAACAAAAAACACTGTTAAATTTTATTAAACAACATTAAAGAAAACAAAAGATTTAAGACACGAACTTTACATTTATTATATTTATTTTGTAGACAAACAAATAACAAAATTTAAATAAAAATAAACATAAAAATATAAAAGACTTTAAGTAACCAAGAAATCCTTTTAAATCCTTTTTTAATACTTAAAAATTATTCCCTTTTTTTAAGCAAATTAAAAAAAAAAAATAATAGAAAAAAATAAAATAAAGCGCGTCATTTTAGTCGTTTAAAATTTAACAAATGAATGAAGATGCTTTCCTCTAAACAAACAGCTAGAAGCTCAAAAATCAAGCTAGAAAAAAAATACATAAAAACCAGCTCAACAAATATTATAGCAAACACTTTAAGAGCAATTTTTCAATTGAAAATCTTTTTTTTTAATATTTTACGTCATCGTTTGAACATCTCCACAATTGCAAGAGCAAAAGAAGATGCCAAACAACCAGCCAAACATCTCCGCCAACTAAAAGTGTGAATGGTAGTTGAAAAAAAAAAAAAAAAAAAAAACAATTTGTTTACAGAAAAAACTGCTGGTGAACTAATTCCGCTCACCAAGCGAGTAGAAGTATTTTTTTGCTGCTTTTGCTAAAGTAATTTTTAAATATTTCAGAGAAGAGTTTAAAATGAAATCAACTCAAGTGGCGATGATTAATTTCATTAAACAAAAAAAAAAAAAAACTTTTTAAAGCTGCAGAAGAACACTCTTGGTTTCTATACATATTTTTTTCGAAAGGCACAAAGACAAAAAGAAAAAAATAGAAATAGAGTTGATTATAATATTATGCACATTGGGAATATGGTAATTGTTTGTTTGTTTGTTTGTTGTTGTATGTTTAACAACAATAGTTACAAGTTAACAAAAAAGTGACAATGGGATGAAATTTATGAGTTTAAAACAAAAAGTAAATATTAATGTAATAAAAAATATAAGAAATTCAAGTACTTTTGTGTCTTAAGTCTTTTGTTTTTAATAAACCCTTTTTTTATTTAATTACTTTTTCAGTTTTTCTCAATATTATTTTTAATTCGAAGCAGCATTTTAAAGAAATTTCTTAAACATTTTTAAATATTTCTATAGATTTAAAATTCCACAATAAAAACTATATTTCATTTCATCACTAATTTAAGTAATAATTTGATTTCATATTACAAATACAGCTCTTTTTAAGCCTCTCAATTTCATAAATAATTTTGCTATATAAATGTTAATTTATTACAAATTACTTTTGAATGTTACAACTTTAATCTGAAATGGAATTTAAATTATACACAATCCAGTTTGCAACTAAAGAAATTTTAAAATCCAGAAGATAAAAATAGAGAAGAAGAAGAAAATAAATGCTATGATTTTAATTTTGTTTCAAAAATATTTAAAAATATTTTGAATAGAGGAAATAAATAAATTCAAAGGAAAAGTGACTCTAAAAACTTTAATATTAAAATTTGCGATCAAACTTTAAAAAAAGTTATAGTTAAATTACAAATACTTTGCGACAAAAGAAGTTTTTTGTTATAATGGGCTGTATAAACACCGAAAAATACAACAAAGAATGTATTATGTACATCGAGTTTGTTTCTTAAATCTTTTGTTTATATACCATAATCGTTTAAAAATCCTTAAAATATGCTTAACAATCAAGTTTTTTTATTAAAGTCTTTTAATTTAAAATAAAAAAATTGTGACAAAGATTTATTTTTCGAAAATTCTTAAAAAAGTGTTTTCTCAAAAATTTTTATGTGAAAAAAATTATTTGAAGGATTAAAATATATCAAAAATTATGAGCTTTAAAGCTTAGAAACTTTTTTATGATTTGCGTTTAATTAAGGTTGTCCTTAAGTTTTATTTAAAATAATTTTAATATAAATCTTTTAAATGTAAATTTTTTAAATTCTAGGACTAAATTTTAGTTAAAAAGTTCAGCAGTTGAAAAAATTTATTAAATAATTTTTAAATATTAAAAAAAATGTAAAAATAGATTAGTTTTTACTCAAATTTGTGCTTTAAATTAATCAAATTAATTTTTAATTATTTTTTTCTTCTCCTTATCACATATTTTTGTTTTTCTACCCATTGTGCAAACAGACAGTAGTTATGGAATTTAATGTTAATACACATGTTTTATGTTTTAGTGATGTTTAAATTACTCCCTCAGTGCTCATTTTGGTTTAAGTTTTTTTTTACAGTTTTGTTGTTAAACAGATTGGGTTTCTTAATGAAAGTTTGCCAAAAAATCCACAATAACAAAAAAAACTATACTACAACTAATGCTCATTTCAGAAGATGATGACGAAAACAAAAATGTGTGGTATTATTGAGATTTTTGGTTAGCTGTGTGTTAATGTGTGTGTGTGTGTGTGTGTTTCCTAACAACGAGTAAGAAGTTAAAAATAATTTTGCTCATTTATAAGAAATAAAGTAAATGTATAGTAATGCATTTATTTTATAGGGTTTTTTTCTGTTTTTGTATTTTAGCTTTTTCGTTGTTGTTGTTATACCTATTGTGGTATATTTGTTGATGCTTTAGTTTCTTATAGTAAAACAGATTCTTTTATTTATTTAGAGAAGTCGAAGACGAAGAAGAAAAAAATTCATTATTAAATGCTTGGAAATTGTTACTTCTTAGCTGTTCAAGGGAATAAAGAGAAGGTTTGTGGTTATTATGTTTAATAGTAATACAAATAATAATGATTCTCTTTTTATTATTTTTAACTCTATTTTTAATGGATAATTTTTTGTTTTGAATTTGGCGCGCTTATTTTTTTTTTTTCTTTACTTCATTTGATTTGAAGTTAATATTTTGTGTTTGTGTATGTGTATGTATGGTGTGTGTTTGTGCGATTTGTTTTTCTTAGAGCTTTGCATTATATTTGCTCTTGTGATGTTTTAGTTTTATGGTATTTTTTTTTAGGGGGTTTATGTTTGATGTGTGTTTTTTTAATGTTTGACGTTTAAATATAAATAGTGGCCTACAAAATTGTTACAGTATCAAATCCCATTCAACCATCTTCACAAGAAGAACAACAAAACTTATTGTATTTAGTTAATAAAAACATATTTGTGTGTGATCCTTAAATTAAATATTGAATATACAACAATGAAGGTATTAAAATAATAAAAAAAAATAAATAAAAATATTTATTTTAAAGTAGAAATTTTCAAAAAGGACATTAATATAAATCTAAAGAAATTAATATAATTTATATAAAATGTTAAAAAGTGTTTGAAGAAAAAAGTGTTTAACATTTTTGTAATTAAAAATATTTGGAAAAAAGTTAAGAAATTGGAAAAAGGATTTGTGTTAAAAAAAAAAAATATTTAAAAAATTTATAATGAAACTCTTAAAATTTTAAAGAAATTTAATTGTGATTAATTACTAAAGTTAAAATATTAAAAAGAAAATTTTATATTATTAGAAAAATGAAGAAAATTTTAATTTTAGATACAGTTTTCTTAAAAAAAATTGTTCAAGTTTGTTTTTTAAATCTTTTGTATTTTCTAATACAAAATTATGTGCCTTAAGTCTTTTGTGTGTAAAAATATTCAAACTAAATTAAAAACAAAGTTTTCAAATCAAAAGATTTCAAATTATCCTACATGGAGTTTGTTTCTTAAGTTTTTTGTTTGCTTTTTAACGTTTCTTTTTTTATATGAAAAAACCAAAATCTTTTAAAAACCTTTAAATAAACTTAATAATTAAAAAAAGCTTTGCTGTAATTAAAAGCTTTCTCATAGTTTTCAATATAAATTTAATTGTTTAGTATTTTATTTGGTTTTGTTGAAATAAATTTTTCTGTCACTAAATCGTGAAAAAGATTTTTTAAAATTTCCAAAAATCTTTAAAAAAGCTTTATCGAAATGAAAGCTTTTTTTTAAATATATAAATTCAACAAAAGAAAAAATATAGAAATGTCTAAACATATTTTAATGCCTTAACCTTTATAACTTAATAATTTTAAAAAAAGCTTTGGTCTAATTAAAAGCTTTTTCTTAGTTTTCTAAATAAATTTAAGTCTTTGATCTAACAGATTTCTCACTATAGCCTTTTGATTTAAAAAGTTAGAAAAATTAAGATTTTAAAAAATTTTCTAAAATTCTTATAAAAGGTTTTTCTTAAATAAAAGCTTTTTTAATGCTTAAATTAAATAAGAAATAACATTATCTATAGAAATGTTTAAATTAAATAAAATTTCCATGAAAAAAAGCTTTATCTGGAAAAAAAAATGGTTTAAAGGATTAAACTTGTATAGAAAAAGCTTTAAAATTCAAGCTTTATACTTTTTATTAAACTTACATACAAAAAGATTTCTGTTTATATTAGTTAAAAAAGCTTAATGTTTAAAGCTTTATAATTCAAGTTTTCTAAAGAATTTTTATTAAAGCTTTTAAATGAAATAAATTTTGCACCTGAAAGGTTTTATCTGTAAAAAAATGGTTTAAAGGACTAAAATCGTATAGAAAAAGCTTAGCATTTAAAGCTTTATAATTCAACTTTTATATTTTTTATTAAACTTTCATGCAAAAACATTCTGTTTAATTTTCCTTATGCTTTTAAAGTTTTTTGTATGTAAAAATATCAAAATCGTTTAAAAATCCTTAAAACAAAATTATTTAAAAAAAAAAAAAAAACTTTGGTATAATTAAATTTGTTTCAAAAAGTTTTTTGTTTGATTTTGGGGTAATAATTTGTTAATAAAGTCTTTTGATTCAAAGTAACTTAACTGCGAAAGAAATAATAAGATTTTTTCAAAATGTTTGAAAATCCTTTAAAAGTTCTTTCTTAGATAAGAACTTTTTTAAGGTATAAAGTTGATTATAAAAAAAATATTATCTATAGAAAAAATTAAACAAATTTTAATGAATAAAGCTTTTACAAAAATTTGTAAAGCTTTATAATTTAATTAATGTTGAATTTAAAAGTTCGATGTATAAAAAAATATTTTAAAAGATTAAAAGCTTTTTAACAAAATACATTTTTTATGAAAAATTTTTATCTTTAAAACATTATATGAAGCATTAAAAGCATATAGAAAAAGCTTTAGCTTTAAAGCTTTCAATTCAAGTTTTATATTTTTTATCAAACTTTCATCCAAAAACATTTCTTTTTAAATTTTTATATTTATATATAAAAAAGGTCTATATATAAAGCTTTATAATTAAAGATATATATGTTAAATTAAACTTACCTTAAATGTAATTCTGTTAAATTTTCCTAAAAATAAAAAAGAATAAATAAAAAATTAAAACCATTTTTAAAAACTTTGTAATTAATATCTTAAATAATTCAATTTTTTTTTTTTTTTTTGTAATTAATATCTTATTGTCTTCGTTCAAAAAAAAAATACTACCGGTCTTTTTTTTTAATTTTTTCTTTTGTTCAAAATTTACATATTACATTATTATTAATAATAAATAATAATGAAAATGAAATATGCATTTAAAAATCAAAGTCAAGTTCACACACAGAAAAAACAAAAAACAGCCTAACTAATAAAAATATCTGCATTATTTTAAAAATATGATAAACATCAAAAGAAAGACAGGAACTTGTAAAAAAAATAAAATTAAACAAATTTTAAAAAACCAACTCGTCAACTTATAAATTAAATAACATTAATTTTTCGAAATTTATTTTTAATTTTCTCATTTTAAATTAAATATTTATGCAGATTTACTATATTTTTAGTTTTATTGATTTACATAAGTGTTAATGGTAGTTTATGAGCTAAATAAAAATAGTTTTTTTCTTACAAAAACTATAAACATTTCTTAGTGGTTTTTAATTAAACATAATTTTAAAGAAATTTTTTTAAATAATAAAAAAATAAATTGATTGATCATGGCGGCATAATAACAATTCAAAGGTGTGAGATATTTTTAGCTATTTTGGCTTTTTTCTGTAATAAATTTCATATATTTAACTATAAATGTTATGTTCGAAAATTCGAAATTTATGTTCGAAAATTTAAAATTTAATAAAAAAGTTTCGAAAATAGTTAAACATTTAAAAACTTATATTTTTTATAAAATTTTTATTATTTTAAATAAATTTTCAAAATATTGTGAAAATTTGTACAGATTTTGCAAAGTTGGAAAATTCGAAATTAAATTCGAATTTTTTATTTAGCTCTTAAAATTATTTAGGTAATAATTAAATCGTTAATTCACATAATTTTGTTCTTTTTTAAATATTTTTATCATCAAACTTAAGACTTTTACGTTTTTTTCGGCATTTTCGAAAATTTTTATTTAAATTCGAAATTATCGTATATGACTAAAAATTAAGAAACTTCATGTTAACTCCATTTTATTATGAAAATAGTTATTTTGATAATAAATTTTAGTTTATTTAATACATTTTGTCTATGTTCGAAAATTCGAAATTAAGTTTGAATGCTTCAATTACGGCAAAATTAAAGTAAATATGAACTTTTTATTTCATTTAGTTTATTTGTATAATATTTATTTGCTATTTAGAACTTTTTTGCTATAATCGAATTTTTTAAATTAAGTTCGAAATTTTCGAACTTTTAACTTTATTTAAATGACAACAATCTCATATTTTACTATTACAATGTTAACATTTTCAATAAGTTCGAAAATTCGATAATTTAAAACAAATAAAAAAAAAACGTTTAACTTGATTTAAATTGAATTATTTTAATAAGTTCGAAAATTCGAAATAGTTTTCAAATTTTTGTTCACAATCCAAAGACTATATAAAAGTGCTAAAAAATAAAAAAAAATAAATTTTTGTTAATTTTTTTGTAATTCTTATTTTTTTACCCCTTTTTATGAAGTTCGAAAATTTTCCAATAATTTCAAGACTTTCGAACATAGTTAAAATCCATAAAAACTAATTTTTAATATAATTTTATATATTTTATAATTATTAAACACAATTTTTAACATTTTTACTAAGTTCGAAAATTCGAAATTATTGTCGAACTTTTCATTTAGGGTCCAAAAATTATCAAAAATTATTATTTATCTTAAATTTTATTGTTTTTTATAAAATAATTTTGATTTTTTATCATTTTTTATGAAGTTCGAAAAATTTTCATTTATTTTAAAAATTTCGAACATAACAAAAATCAATAAATTAATTTTTAAACTTCATTTAAATTATTTTTATGATATTATATCATAATTTTAACCAATTTAGCTATTTTCGAAAATTCGAAATTAAGTTCGAATTTTTCGAACATAACTAAAATTCATAAAAAATCAATTTTAACTTTATTTAACTGATTTTATAATATTTAAACGCAATTTTAAGGCTTTTTTATAAGTTCAAAAATTTGAATTTTACCCTAAAAACATAATTTTAAAATAATTTTTGTTTTACTATGCTTTTGCTATCTAATTGAAATAAATTAATATATAAATTAGTAAAATAAATTAAAAATTTGTGACATTTATTTATATTTCTCACTTTTCAATTTTAAAACTTTCGAACATAACAATAATCTAGAAAATTTATGTTTAAACTTCATTTAAATTATTTTTATAATGTTTTACTACAATTTAAAACAATTTAGCTATTTTTGAAAATTCGAAATAAAGTTCGAATTTTTCGAACATGACTAAAATTCATAAAAAATTAATTTTAACTTCATTTAATTTAATTTTTATAATACATAAAACCCAATTTTGAGGCTTTTTTATAAGTTCGAAAATTCGAACTTTATCTAAAAATCACAAAAAAAAATAATTTCAATTAAATTTTTTTTAATTTAATTTTAAAATAATGTAGTTCACTATGCATTTGCTATCTAATTTAAATGAAAATTAAAAAATTGTGACATTTACATATTTAGCTATAATTAGTACTTTCAATAATTATGCCACCCATTAAGTTTGTTATTCTATCTTAAACCACTCTTAGGCTAATTAAAATACAAAATTATCTTAACATTTAAATATTCTATATAATAACTAAATATCTATTCGAACACGTAAAATACCAAATTTAAACATTATTATTTTTAAAACATTTTTCAAACGGCAAAACAAAAAATATCAAAGATTTTTCTTTAACAAAAATATGAAAAATTGTGTCATTAAATATCTATGGTGTGCTAACAGATTGTGACAACTTTATCATAATCATAATTTATAAAAAAACGTAGAAAAATCATTTTTTTTCTTTCAAATATACTACATGAATAATTTAGTTATCTTAAATAAGAGAAAAATATGTTTACAAAAAAAACTAAGCCACACACAATCTTTTTTTCGTTCCTTTAGCNNCTGCTGCTGCTGCAACATGTAGCATGCCACATTTATCTTACATACATTTGTAAACATCTTTTCAATTTTGTAGCTTATTTTCTACATGAAGTCTTTTATTTATTTTTTTTTTTCTTAGATAAAAATCTTGCATATTTTATAATGTAAATTAAAATTTATTAGAGTAAAGTTGATGTATTCTTCAGTATGATCAGTGACTGTCTGTCTGTCGGTCGATCAGTTTGACTGACTGTCTGTGTGTGTGATAATTTTAAACATTGAAATGTTAATGTCATTTTTTCGTTTAAGAGTAGACAGATTATGAAACCAATTCATTACAATCTCTACTTAAAGATAAATGAATTAAAAAAAAAACGATATCAATTAAAGATCAGTTGCGATTAAGATTAGAAATGAATAAAATTTGTGAAAATGACTTTTAATGAAATTTAGCAAAAAGAGAAAAACAAGTAAAATAATAAAAAAAAAAAAAATATTTTTCTAAGGAAATTTCACAAAAAAAAGCTTTGCAATAAAGCTTGCAAGAAGAGTTTATACAGCTTCTAAATTTTTTTATTGCTATTTTTATTACCAAGTATTTTCTTCAAATATCTTATAAACAATTTTTATTAATTAAAATTTAAAAGCTTTTGATTTTAACAAGCTTTTACCAAAGTTTTATTACAAAATTTTTTCCTTTTCTTTATTTAAAATTTGTATTTTATTTTTTATTTTATATTTATTTTTCTATGGATATTTCAACAACTTTATTATTTGTTAAAAACTTTACAATAAAGTTTTCAAGAAAAGTTTTTAAAACAGCTTCTAATTTGTTTTATTGCTATTTTTATTGCCAAGTATTTTTTCAAACATCTTATAAACAACTTTTATTAATTAAAATTTTAAAATTTTTGATGTAAAAAGCTCTTTTTTTCTTTTCTTTTTGCATTAAGAATTGCAAAACCTTTTTTTATTTTTAAGCTTTTAAACCATCAGCTTATTTTACTTAAATAAAAAACCCACTCACAACTTTCTTTGATTTAATGTTTTATTAATTAAAATTTTAAAACTTTTGATTTTAAAAAGCTTTAATAAAAGCTTTATTACAAAACTTTTCCTGTTTTTCTTTAACTCTTCTTAATGCAAAAACTTTTTTCTTTTTAAGCTTTTAAAACAACAGCTTGTTTACTCTTTCAAAAACATACTCATAACTTTCTTTTCCTTCCTCTCTCTATTTTTTCCAGTGCTTTACCACAATCGCTGTCTTGGCTTGCCTTTCTTTCGTTTCTGCCGAACCTCCAGTACCCCAGAACAACTATTTGCCCCCCAATCAACAACAACAACCCAATAGCAATTATTTACCACCCTCTAACTCTTATCAAGCTCCCTCCAATAATTATTTACCTCCCAATCGTGGTGGTGCTGCTGGCGGTGCCCAAGCTCCCCAAAGCAGTTATGGTGCTCCTGCTGTAACTGGTGCCATTTTCCCTAAACAAGGTGGCGGTGCTGGTGGTTATGGTGGTGGTGCTTCAGCTGGCGGTTATGGTGGTCAACAAAATGGTTATGGTGCTGAAGAAAACTACGGTCCTGCCAAATACGAATTCAAATATGATGTTCAAGATTATGAATCTGGCAATGATTTCGGTCATATGGAATCTCGTGATGGTGATTTGGCTGTTGGCCGTTACTATGTGCTCTTGCCCGATGGTCGTAAACAAATTGTCGATTATGAAGCTGATCAAAATGGTTATCGTCCCACCATTCGTTATGAACAAGTCAATGGTGGTCAAGGTGCTGGAGCTGGCGGTCGTGGTGGTTACAACAATGGCGGTGGTTATGATAGCAATGCACAACAACAACAAGGTGGCAAATTTGGTGGTTATCAATAAGGCTTTTACAAAGATTTCATTTAATTTAGGCTTAAACTCTTAACAAAACAAAAAACCCAGAGATTTTATTCTTGCCTTACTTAGTCGTTATGAATTTTATGAATAATTTAGTTATAAAAAACTCACTACTCATCAGAAGTTAGAAGTGGAGGAAAGAACAAAACAAAAAAGCTTTAAAGCTTTTACGTTTAAATAATCTTTTCTATTTTCATTCATATATATTATTATTATACTTCTACCTCTATCGTTTCTCAATAACTTTTCAAAACTTTGTAAACAACAAAAGCCTTAGCCTTAAGCATAACCAACCACATTCAAACAATCATCAACTTGCCATAAAGCTTTTTCTTGTTTTAAGCTTTTTTCCCTCTAAACAAAAAAGGAAAACAAGAAAAACTTTTTCGTTGTGTATTTTTTATATAGATTTGTTTTCTTTATTTTAATTAATTAATTTTGTGTTTAAATATTACATTGTGCTATCATTCACAGCGTTAAGTGCTTTCATTGTTCTCTTTATTGTATATTTCAAACTCTATTATAAATCACACACACACACATTTACATACATACATAAAAACAAACCATTTTAATAATCATTTATAAATTCTATATAATTAAATATAGACAAATGTATAATACTCATTATTATAATATTTTAATTAATGTTTTCTTTTTATTGTAAAAAAAAAAGATCATAGAAAATCATTATAAAAAGAAAATCATGTAAAAAGAAGAATTTTTATTGTATATTTTAATAAAATAAAATGCATTTTTGTATAAAACAAAGTAAATATGAAAATTGTGTTTCTTTTTTAAAACAGGAGAGCTTTAAGTTTAAATTAAAAAATCAAAATAAGTTCCTTTTAAGCATTAAAACTTAAAGCTTATTCAGGAAAAGCTGAAGTGATTTAAAAATTAATATAAGATTCTTTTAGAGCACTAAAACTTATAGTTCCTTTTTCAGAAAAAGCTGAGATAGTTAAAGCTTAAATAAAAAATTATGGAAACAAGTATCAGAAAATAAAAGCTTATGATTAAAAAAAGCTTAAAAAAACAGCTTAAAGCTAATAAAAATATTTAGTAAAAAACTAAAGAAATTAAAAAGTTTTGACACATTCTCAATTCTTTCTTTTAAAACAGGAAATCTTAAAGCTTTTATAAGAAAATTGAAAAATGCATTATCGTATAAAATAGAGTAGACAATTGTGTTTCTTAAATTAAAGAAAGCTTAAAGATTTTATCCGAAAGTTATACAAAAAGCTAGGAAAAATTAATTTGAAAATTAATGAAGTTTTTATGAGAAAATAGAACAAAACTTAATATCTTCAGTTTTTCTGGATTATCTTTTAAAAATTATTTTAAAATAAAGTTGTTTTACATTTAAAAGCTTTTATTTTCTGGCATTAACTTAATAATTTAAGATAAAATTAAGAATTTTGTTTGAAGGTGAAATCTATGTTCGAATTTAAATTTAATCAAAAATTAGTGATAAATTAAGATTAATTTGTAATTTATGAATAAATTTAGATTTACTATTAAAAAAATATCTAAAGTTAAAGCTGATTTGGGACTATATATAAATCAATAAGGATACATGATTGCAGATAAATTTGAACAAATCAAAGTTCTTGTTTGAAACGAATTTATGATTAAATAAAATATAAAATTGTAGCTGATGTATGACTATAATGATTCAATAATTGAAGCTAATTAATTCAGGACATAATAAGAAAATACGATTTAATCCATTTTATGACTGAATAAAAGTTTACAAATTATGAAAATGTAAGACGAAATTGAGATTAATTGGAAATAATTTAAGAACAAAAAAAGATTAATGGCTAAAGCTAATTTAGTGCTAAAAAAAAAAGATTTGAAATAGGGATATTTTAGAACTAAATAAATATTAAATGAAATGAAAATTAGAGACAAAACAAAGTTCAATGTTTAAAGAAAATTTCGCCAAATAAAGTACTACCAAAAAATTCGTTTCAGTACTAAATGTTGATTTATGATTGAAGCCCATTTTGGACCAAATAAAATCCTGTAAAAGAATTCAATTAAGTACTAATATTGATTCATGACTAAAGCTAATTTAGAGATGAATTAAGTCCTGTAAAGCAAATCAATTTATGACTACATAAAGATCAATGATTGAAGCTCCTTATGGCTCAAATAAAAATTTACAAATAAAGCTAATTATGGACTAAAAAATTAAACTATAGCTGAAGCCAATTTAGGGTTAAAAGTGTTCAAATAAATTCCTGTGAAATAAATAAATTTAGTACTGACAATTATTAATATTTAGGCTAAATAAAGTCCTATAAAGCAAGTCAATTTGACTAAATAAAGATGTATAAAAATACTAAATAAAAGCTTAAAATAAAACCCATCAATCAAACTAATTAAAAGCTTAAAATAAAGTCAATCAATCAAACTAATTAAAAGCTTAAAATAAAGCCAATAAATCAAACTAGGACAGAAGCAAATTAAGAGTAAGTAGAATCCTTTATAAGATCAAAACATATCCTGTAAAATAAGTCTCTTTGTTAGTACTAATAATGATTAATGACTGAAACATATTTGTAGATAAATGAAGTCCTATAAACTAAGCCAATTTATGACTAAATAATGATTTATTATTAAAACTATTTTAGATAAAATTAAAATAGGTATTAAGTTAAGTATTATATCTAATATAACAAAATTTAATTTCAGCCCAAACGAAAGGGTATGATTTTTTAGGACTCAATAAGAAAGCCAATTTTGGGCTAAATTAGAATCGATAATTACAGCTAGTTTAGCACTATATAAACCGCCTCGAGTGAAACAGCTTCGAGTGAGGTAAATTTTTGCCTTAAATTAATTTCAATCAATACTTTAGGGATAGATTAAAGATCTACGATGGATGTCAATTTCAGATAAAATCTAGATATATGTTTAAAACTAATTTAGAACTAAATGAATATTCACGTTTAAGGACTAAAGAATCTACAATTGTGGACAATTGTAGATTCACAAGAATCTACAATTGTGGACAATTTGGGTCTAAAAAATTATACGAATAAAGCGAAAATCGAAATAAAGAACAATGATTGAAGCTAATTTTGGGCTAAATTAAAATCGATAATTACTTTCAATAATCACGACTGAGATAAATTTTAGCGTTAAACTAATGTCAAATAATACTTTGGAGATAAAATAAAGATCCACAATGGAATTCAATTTCGAACAAAGTAACGATTTACAATTGAAACTAATTCAGGACTAAATGAAGATTCACGATTAAAGTATACTAAGGACTAAAAAAATATTCAATTGGGGGCTTAAAAATGATCTACAATTCTGGACAATTTAGTACCAAATGAATTCCGCGATCGAAGCGAAATTAAAGTTAAATAAAGATTCAAAATTGAAGTCAATTTAAAATTACCTCAAGATTTATGATTCAAAACTAAGGCCAATTAAGAATTAAAAAAAGTTCTGCGATTGAAGCTTATTTACGACTAAACGAACATCTACAACTAAAAGGCTACTAAGAGGTTAAAAATTATTTGTGTTTAATAGCAATTTTAGAATAAATAAAATCCAAAATTGAAAACAATATATAGCTCAATAAGGACCTCTAATTGGAATCAATTTAGAGCTAAATATATTAAATTCAAAGGTGTGTAAAGATTTAAGATTAAAGTTAATTTAGGTCTACACAAAGATCTACAATTACAACAAATTCAGGACTAAATGTTGATGTAAAAAACAACGTATAAGGCTAAATAAATGAAACAAAATAAAGATCTATGGTTGAAGCTAATTTACAGCTAAATGAGAATTAAATACGATTAAAGGCTAAAGTAAAATAAATGTTTAATAGGAATTTCAGTTAAAATAAATTCCAAGACTGAAACCAATATAGAGCCCAATAAGGACCTTCAATAAGATCCAATTTGGAGCTAAAAAAATATTTAGGTTTATACAAAGATCTAAAATTAAAACAAATTCTGGACAACATAATGATGTAAAAAAAAAACTTTGGGTGTTAATAAATGATCGACACTTGGTGCCAATTTAAGACAAAATAAAAAAATATTATTGAAACTAATATACGACTAAATGATTAGACTAAAGTAAAATAAGAGTTTTATAGCAATTTAAGATTAAATAAATTCCCAAAATAAAACAAAATAAGAGCTTAATAAAGATCTTTAATTTTAGTCAATTTAGAATTAAATAAATTCCAGGATTTAAGCGATTTAAGAGCTAAATACAGATATACGATTAAAGCCATTTAAAAACTAAATAATGAATTATTCGTAATTTAGGACTAAATAAAATTTAAAACTAAGTCAATTTAGAGCTTATTAAAGTTCTTTAGTAAGATCCAATTTAGCATTAAATAAATTCCACGAATAAAGCGATTTAAGAGACTAAATAAAATTTAAAAATAAAGCCAATTTAGAGTTTAATACAGATCTACGACCCAATACAATTTAGAGCTTAATAAAGTTCTTTAGTAGGAGCCAATTTAGAACTAAATAAATTCCACAAATAAAGCGATTTAAGAGCTAAATAACGATTTAAATTTTAAATCAATTTAGAACAACATAAAAATCTACAACTGAAACAAATTCTGCTCTAAATAAAGATATACAATTAAAGCCATTTATATCTACGAATAAAGCGAATAAAGCGATTTAAGAGCTAAATAAGTTTTAAGACAATTTAGAACTCTCTAAATAAAGATGCTTTAAGCCATTTATATCTAAACAAAGATTTGTGATTGATGGTATTTTAGAACGAAATAAAATCGATTTTTGAAGCCAATTTAGAGGTCTAAACATATATATCACTGAAACCAATTTAGCGCTTAATAAAAATCTTAGGTTATAGCCGAGTTAAAACCTAATTAATATTAATAACTTACAGCCTATGACTGCTTTTCAAGCAGTCATAGGCTGTAAAACAATTATTTATTTAAGCAATAAATATATTTATTAAAAAACTTGTTTATATTAAAAATAAACCTCTTTTTTATTATCATGACATTTCTTAACACCTTCTCTCTTTTCTGTTTTTTTTTTTTATTACCAATTGACAAGTATATATTACACAAAATAATTATCAAATTTCAATCA
>MINK01172557.1:0-28767 GCA_001735545.1 Phormia regina
TCCCGAATTTTGGTACACATAGGCAATTGTGTAGGGTATCATATGGTCGGTCTTGACCAGGCGCGGATTCAACTCAAGCTTTTGGGAGAGGAAAATAGAATGATTTTCTCAACTATTTCCTTAAAATTTAAGTTTAAGTATATATTTCCCATAAAGCATTTTGGGGAGGGAAATTTCCTTTTTTCCCTCCCCGTGGATCCGCGCCAGGTCTTGACCGACTATACCTTCTTATCTCGTTTTAAAAGAAAATTAGTTTAGGTATGTATTTATATTACATTAAATGGTTTTGGTGAAAGTAAGTGATTTTAATCAAAGAAAACAGTTAAAATATTAAATTAAAATTGAAAAATTAAAGAAATAAATATTTTTTTGTTATTTTTATTACTTTCGGCAGTAGGAACAAAAAATTATATGATTTCCAATTGTCGGCAGGGGGTGCCGACTAATCGAAATTGAGTTTTTTTAGATTAAGCTCAAATTTTATAAAATGGTTTAGAAATCGTCGCTCTAGCTATTTCTTAAAAAAATGAGTAAAAACTTGATTTACCCAGTAGTCAGCATAATTTATATTGAATACTCTGATCCCTGCCGGGAATAAGACATTAGTTATCTAAGGTCGGCAATATTACATTTATATAACTAGAAGTACCAAATCAGGACGAAAATTTGTGGTTCAGTAGGCATAATAGCCTGTTCTTGGAATTTCAGACAATATAAATTCATTAATATGTTCACCAACGGAAAAAATCTCTTACACCAATACTCCCAAGAGTCTCCGAAATGTGCGTTAATAGAACTAAGAGATGGCACATCTACAATATTGAGTACATGCAAAAAATATGGCGTCCTACGTTTCACCATACAGGACAGAATCTATGGCCGTGTTTCTGATAATTCCAGAAAAATGGATCCTCGAACAGTGCTGACTGAATCAGAAGAGAAATGTCTTGAGAAATGGTGCAATGACCTAAATACCGTTCAAGCAATAATAAAAGACCCACACCGTTTCTAAGTGGTCGCCCGGGAAGAAAATGGTATATGGGATTTTTGAAGCGACATCCTAGTCTAAGACTAAGAGAAGCGGAAAGGTTAAGTAAAGGACGAACAGTGATAACAGAAGAATATATTAAAAAATTAAAAACTTTCCTTACAGATCAAAACGCTTTGGACATTTTGGATGATCCATCGCGTATTTTTAACGGAGATAAGACCTGTTTTAGTTAATGCAATAAAACCCGAAAAGTCCTGGGCCCAAATTAATATATAAAAGTGTAAAGTATTACTGTGCTGCTGGTTTTCTCGGCAAATGGTCAGACAGTGGCCCCGATGGTTGTCTATCTATATGTGCGACCTCTTAAAGATGTAAATAGTTTGCCGGAAAATTGGTTTTTAGACAAATCTGAAACCGGATGGATGATTAGTGAGACATTCTTTGAATATATCGCCAACAGTGTCCATAGTTGGTTGGATGGTCATAAATCCCACATGACATTAGAACTTATCAAGTTTTGCAAAGATAACGCCATTATTTTGTATGCCCTTCCTCCTAACACACTATACAGCTTGCGGATGTTAGCGTGTTTAAATCGCTTAAAACAGAATTGAAGAAAACCGTAAGTTGAAGCTTTGAAATAACAACAAAGTAATTTCAAATTCTACGTTTTGCCTTCTACTCGATATGGTCCTTTCTAAGTTAAATTTGGAGACACAGTTAAAAATTAGTTTAGAAAGTGTAATTTATACCCTCTAAATCCTTAAAACATTGACTACAATTAGGAAGCATAGATCATTGAATCTATCTATCGATATTATTAACAAAATTGTTGCGGAAGAAATTTACGAGTTACAGCAAATGAGAAAATATTTAATATTATACCTTTACTGAATTGAATCTAATCAAAAGCTTTTTACTTGCCAAAAATTATTTTTAATTTCATTTTAATGATCTGCATAAATTGATTTAATTTACTTTATTACCATTAATTTTAAAGTTTTTTTTTTAATAATTCTTATAAGACATAAATCCATGAATAGATCTTATAATGTAAATTATATGATGTATTGAATAAGTAACTTTTACTTTAAATAAGAATAATTATAATGCCGACAAAACGATAATTTTTTGCCGAACATAGAAACACATGTGTCGAGCACTGGAAAAGTCGATATTTTAAACAAAATATGGAAATTACTTATAATTTGCTATATTAATGTTCCAAGTTGGTAAATGGATCTAAAACTAAAATAATCACTGAATTGTAATAACTAATTGGTTGGTGATGTGATGTTGATGTCCCGTTTATTTGCGGGAAAAATTTTGTGTAATTATTAAAAATTCAAAACAAATACTAATAGTTATCATAAATTCATAATTTAAAAATGCCTAAAAAAGTTACTCTGATTAAAATTAAATAAGCCAAAAAGTTATTTATTTAGTTGTTTCCATACAACGTTGGGATCGAATAGAAGGAGTTGTCGTAGCAAATTAAAACTTGGTAAACATATTACTTTAGGCTTAGAATGAATAAATACACAGATGGACAAAAGAAACCGTCATTTGCATTTATGTATGTTTGAAGGTCTTCCGCGCCTATAAAACAAATGATATATAAAAATAGTTTAATTCTGCATAAAATGTGCTTCATTAAAAATATTTTTTCTTTCATTAACCTTATTAACAAAAGTAATTATTTATTATTTAAATTTATATTTCGTCACAGCATCTAAATATTAAAAAAACTTTAAAAAATTTCGCTCTTACAAACACTTCTGTGTAAATTCGTGTAATATGGTAACTTTAAAATTAATCTGTTGAAATTTAGAAACAATACTTAATTTAAAAAATTTACTAACACCACTTCTATTAAAAATGAGTGAAAAAAAGAAAAGATATTACAATTAAAGAAAGAAAAATTATATTAAGTACGTATCAAACAAAATAAAACGATCCGGGATATATGCACATTGGTTAACCGTCCACATACCACCATTGCTGGAATTATAAAACGTTTTATAGACGACCCAACATGTGAGTACCAGACTAGAAGTGGACGACCGCCAGCACTATCTCTTCGGGAAAAGAAGAATATAGTAAAAATAATTAAAAAAGTGCCTAAACTTCATCGTCCGTATTTGCTGCAATGTTAAAGGAAAACACTGGGTATAATGCCAGAGTTTACAGGAAAAATCGCAGATTAGCAAGGTGAACCAAATGAAACGCATTTCTTTCGCAATAGAACACATTAATAAAGGAATAGACTTTTGGGATAAGGTAATATTCTCTGATGTTTTCATTTTCCATATATAAATCAGACGGGCGTGTTTTGACATTTAGAAAGAAAGAAAGAGGAGGCTTTGAAACAAAAACACATTCAGTCGACTGTTAAACATGGTGGTGTTTTGCTGGTGTCATGGTATGTTGTTGTATGTCGGCGACTGGGGTTGGCGTAAAGTGTACAATTATGGATCTTATATAACACCCCTCACACTCTTAAAACTCCCCTCAGTCACCCGACATCAATCCAATAGAGCATTTATGGAACCACTTGTATAGATGGATTCGAGAACATCACAAATGTTGAGTAAATCATATTTTATGTTGAGTAAATCATTAATTTGTCTAAGAACACGAAATATTTCAACATAAACAATTATTTACTTTTGTGTAATAAAAGGAAATTTATAAATTTTTTAAATTATTATTTTTTTAGTTGTTGCAAGAAATAGGAAGTATTTTGCTTTTATATATTAAAAAACAATACTAATTTTAGAAACAGACAAAAAAAATGTATATTTTTTTTATATATTTTTTAATACTCCATCGAATTCATGTAATTTTTTTTTTACTAAAATTTAAAAAAAAATTCTCTATAATTAGCGCCATCTGGAGGATTTTTAACGGAATATATTAACTCTAAAAATTATATTTTTTCATTCCGTAGGTAATGAATTTAACATTGTGTTATCATTGGAAAAAAGTACAATAGATCTACAGAAGTTCTTTTTTATCCCATGACAGGATGTTCTTTTGTACTTCCTGTTCACTTCTTTTGAGGTACTTCCTTTAAAACAATGTCCATAAAACTTTCGCTTAAGTCTTTTAAAAGATGTAAAAATGCTTAAAAATTTTAATTATCCTTAATCAAAATTTATTTATTTTCCCTTTTTTGGAAGTAGATATTAAAAACATATCAAAAAGTTTAAAGTATGCAATTTGTTCCACTTTTGAAGAGAGATGTTTGATTTCTTTTAGTCGTTAAAAGTTGTGTATACTATTGATCGAAAATAATATTTTTGGAGGTACTTTAAAAATGTTCCGGCTCACGAAAGTGAAAAACTTGATTCCTAATATAATTAGTTTTAATTTTTGTATTTTTTGTATTTTTTTTTAATAATCACTACAAAATTAGAAATAGCATTGCTGAAAGAATTATTAACTAAAATATATCTAACAGGTAAAAGTGATATTAATCTGTAACTGAAACAAACAAAAAGTGAATTTTTTGGTTTGTGCAAAAAGTTTATTAAATTGAATTTTTTCGTGCCGAAGTCTCAACCTATTTTTCGAAAAATTAGAATATTTAAACATCAGGAAATCTTTCTCAGATTTTAGAAAAGTAAATGTTGTTAATACTTACAAAAACCTGTATAAACTTAATGATAATTCAACATTTGTATGGGTTCTAGGTGAAATAATGTGCCGATCATGACCAAAATAGGCTTTGTCCTTGTGCCAAAAAAGTACCAAGTTTCATCAAATTATCCCTAAAATTGCGACTTGTACTTTGCGCACAAGCTTTACATGGACAGCCAGCCAGCAAACCAGACGGACGGACGGACACCACATTTGGTGGTGTATGGTATAAAAAACTTTTAATATTTTCTCTTAGGTTATAATTACAAGTTACTCTTTGACAATATTTTATTGAATCCTTTTTTTTGCAAATGAAAATAATTGACTAATTAAAATCAAAATTTAAATAAATCGAGTTTTCATAAAAAACAAAATATATAATCCCGTATTTGGCTTATACGAAAATCTAAGTTGAGAATGAATTATTTACCCTTTAGTAACGTGATTTTTTTATAACATTGGTTATTACTCAAAGGTTTTTGACTTCACATGGTGATTTTTCTGCCTCATAATCTGGCAGATCAACAATTCAATATACTTGAAATTAATTTGCCTGTAAGTTTTTTGATGCTGGGAAGAATTTTTTTAAAAAAATCTATAAATATATTATTATCATTAAAAGTAATTTTATCTTTCTTACAATTTTTACAATATCATATTATGTTGAAAAAATTGTATTTTTAAAATACCGAAATTAAAATACCGGTATATACCGGCAAAAAGGAAAATGATAATTTCGGTATCAGTATCAGTTACGGTAACCTACTTTAAACGGTATTTAATCGGTATGGATATTTATAACGGTATCAGTTTCCAACCTTGATATTTTCTTTAAATTTATCATGTTACAGTGTTATATGAAATAACTAATTGAGATATTTGACAAATATTAATGTTTACATATTTATATCCTACAACACCATAGGTGGTTTGGGGTATTATGCTTTTGTGGTAATGTTTGTAACGCATAGAAACAGTTATCCAACATCCACTTTACAACATGATGCAATTACAGGTGACAGTATGAAAATAACTGATAATTTTTTATCGTCGATTTTTTTTTTCAGATTACAGTAAAAGTTGTTTACATTAAGCATTTGGTGTTTTGTTATTTTCTTGTGCAATGTATTTGCGTGACAAAAATTTTAATTTTAAAATTAGTGCGAATATTAAAAAAAAAAATTGCGATTAAAATAAAAATATTCAATACTTTTTGAATTAATACACAGAGAAAACAGATTCATTGCGGCAACCGAATTTTTAGCCAATCGAATTCGGTCGGTTACACGAACTATCTAAAAATTCGTTTACACAGATCGAATAATTCTTTTACTTCTAGTAAATAATATGGTAGAGATCAGCAAAACTCAATTGAAGAACTGAAGTAAAAAGTGATAGCAACTAAAATAATATGCTAGAAATCGGAAAAATTCAATTGAAGAACTGAAGTAAAAAGTGATAGCAACTGAAAAATAAAATATAAAAATCGGTACTCCCAACCGATTCATTCCATTGAAAAAATATAACAGCTCATGTAATTTTAACACATAAATTTTTAATTTTTAAAACATAAATACATACATCATTTACAATACAAATATAAATACCATTTATTATATATGTATATATTTACAGCCTTCTGATAGATTTCCAAAACGATAATCCGTTTAATTCGTTTATTTTAATATTTATATGTTAATAAATTTGTTTTTTTATTTTTTGTATTTTTAAAAAAATTTAATAAGAAATATTTGTTATTTTATATATAATTTAACCAATCGCAATTGGTTGTAATAACTATTTTCGAAGTTATGATAACTGTTATTCCAACATTATAATTATTTTATAATTAATAATGTAGACAATCCGCTGCTCTAATTAATTTTTAATTAATATTGTAATATATTGTTATATTCTATCAAATATTAATATTAGCAACCATTTTCCAACTAATCTTTTTTCTGTGTGTATTGTTCTATATTTTGTCCTGTGCGCTTTTATTTTTATTCTTAACTTTTTCTTTTTTTTCCCCCCTTTTTTTCTGTTTTTGTTTACTTTTCCTTTTGTTATTTTGTCGAATGTTTTTGAAGTTGTACCGGAAAACCAAGAACAAATTGCCGGGCTGTTTTTTTTCTTGTTGTATTTGTTGTAGCGGTATAGTTGTATCATGGATTAATGTATACCAATCCACACAGAATCCTATTCCAAAACTGTTCAACCATATCCGTCCGCCTTGTTGTCCATATAAACTTTGTGTGTCTAATAGTTGTTATCGGTCCATTATTTCACCTAGCCTAGTGAAAAGTAGTTCCATACAAATATAATTATATGTTCCAAAGTTTGTGATAAGCGATCCACAATTGACCGTAGCTCCCATATAACCTCTTTTTCAAAAAATAACTTTAACGCCTGTAAATCCCATACGAATGTTAATATCACGTTGATATTGGACACAAATAAGTTTTATATAAGTAAAAACAACATTAAAAAATATAACGGGAAGCGGTGTATAATTTACCATAGCTTCCATTTAAACTCAATTTCGTAAATCGTCTATAAGTGCAGAAAATTGTCTAGATGTCAGTAACAACTCATTTTATATTTGTATATTTTTATATTTTGTAAAAGTGTGTTATATTCCTGAATTTTTATGATCAATCGTGTGGGGTATCATATAGCCAATATTGACCGACTATATCTTTTTCTCGTTTTTTATTAATAAATGTAAAGAAAAACTATCCGAGGAATCCAATATTAAACCCTAATAACCCTGCTCCTGAAAGGTATGACGGAGCGATCTTCCAAACTTTACTATGTCTGCGTGAAAATTATGTAATTTCCATTCTACCTGCTATAAATAATAAATAATATATATCAATTTCAAAGTAATATACTGCCTCCTTTTTCGCTACTTAATATAAAAAGTGTAATATTCCAACAATCATTCGTATTCACATATCAACATGTGCTTTATGATGAGAATGCTAATACAATATTCCATACAATATTATTAAACAACTCAATTTCATTTGGTAATTAATATTTATTGGATATAGCATCTTTGTTTATAATGTTATATAATTTGGTTTTATTTCTTCAATTTTATTTGTATATATATTTTTATAATTTTTTTTCTTTTCTTCTTTCATATCCTTCTTTTTTAAATTTTTTTCTTCAATTTATCATAAATACAGACTTAAATAATTAATAATATTAATAAATAAATAAATTAATGCAAATTATTTAAACTAATTAGAAATCTTTAAATAACTGTAAATCACTTTGGTCTACTGCCCTGGCGGGTTTCCAATCACTTTCGGGATAATCATCAAAATTGCTGGTATCGCCATCATACTGTACTTCGGGAATAATGGGTGGCTGTACGGGAGAAATAGAAAGAAAAAATAGGGATAATAAGTAAACATTGACTAAATAAACAATTATAAAAATGTTTATATTTAAAATAAATTTAATAACTTATAATTAAAATGTCTGTAAACATAAATGAATAAAAGACATTTTTTCACTAGGGTGGCCCAAAATTGTTTTTTGCGAAAAATTTAAACTTTTTCAAGATTTGTTCGTTATCTTATTATTAGAAACAAATTTTGATGTTAAAGTATAAAATAATAATTTTTTCTGTGTATCAAATTATAATTTAAGATATATAATATATTAATTTTACAAGCTCTCTTCAGTAATCAATATAAAAGCCTGGGCAGCATAATTTTCTAATCATAGTAAGAAGATTAAATTTGGTACTTTTCTTTTGTATATTTACTGGACCATCCTATTGTATACGTTAAAGTAAAAATGCAGCACATAAAATACTTTGAATTTATATTATATTTAAAATTATAGCCTATTTAATATCTTTATCTGATTATCATAATGTGTCATAAACTATTTTTCAAAACTGATTTTTCAAAGTATTATCCTATAATATCTTTTGTGTTGATCTCTATTAAATTTATTTTGCTGTTACGAGCAATGAATATAAAGACCTATAAAAATATTGTAAATTTAGTTTGCAGCATAAAAATGAAATTAATTGCCCATTAGAAAATGTTTATAAGAAAATTATCTATAGAATTTTTATGGGAAATGTAAGAAAAGAATCTGTGCCAATTAATTACATTATAAATTTTATTTTGCAACGAATTTCAAATACCCTTTAAGTTTAAATTTATTTTTCTTATTATTAGATTTTTTTTAATGACAGTAAAGACTTTGATAATAATAAAATTTTAATTAGATAAAAGTTTGTATATAGGTTTGTTTACAGTGTTCACACACACACACACACACACACACCAATTTTTCTTGCCACAATTCTTTCTTTAAAAGCAGGAGAGGTAAAGAGTTTGTATAAGACTAGTATTTATTTTTCTTTCTCTCCTTCGAACTTTAAATTGCGGTAAGAAAAATTGCTCCGTTAGGGCGAACAGTTTTATTAGTTAGAGAGCTCTGGAAAGAGAAAAAAAGGCTTAAAAGTTATACATAAATACTCTTATTTCCGCTGCCTGGTAAATATGTAAAAATCCAGTTCCATTTGGATTCGTAGAACGAAAAGTTACTTAAATAAGCAAAATTTTAGTTTTCTGAGTCTGTTAAGAGCATCAAAAAGTGAAAAATGCTTACCAAATTATTTAGGTATAGAAGATAGGTTTTTATAGAAGAAATTAAAATAACATAAAAAGTCAAAGTGCGAAGAGATTAATCTTTTCTGCTGAGCGAATGAAAAATGTTGGACCTCTAGTCAGTGATGGTCAGGCGCGAATCCAAGGGGAGGGAAAAAAGGAAATTTCCCTTCCCAAAATGAAAATTCTTAATGAAAAATGTGTACTAAATCAAGAAATTTGAGGAAATAGTTATTAAAATCATATTATTTTCCTCCCCCAAAAGTCTTAGCTGGATCCGCGCCTGGTGATGGTAAATATAATTGTCAGTATTGTACTAATTTGAATATAAAATTTTACTTTTTGTGCTGTAATTGTACTGAAATATTAATTTTTCTTTTCCAAAACTTTACAATATTTCATGATTAGAATGTTTTGAAAAATTTCCCTTGAAAGTTCGGCACTTTAGGTATAAACATTTGAAAAACTTTTCTTAAATTTTATCTACTATTTTTTATTTTATTTTTTGTCTTATCAAATTCCAAAGCTGAGATCAGAAATTGTGATATTTTTTATATAATTTTCTGAATTTTTTTGGAAACAAATGAAAACTTTTATTTTTTTTGCGAGTTGTTGGTTGGCTGCAAGTGCTACTAATAATGGGATTTAAAAAGTTAAGTTCGGAAAAACATTCAGTTTTTGTTAAAATTTAATGTTAAGTTATGAAAAGTTAAATATCAAGAGGATAACATTCAGATCTAAAAATATCACGCGAATTGTACTAAAAAAAGTACAAACTTGTTTTCTATGTTAGAAACGAACTTGAGACTCTTCTCAAAAAAAAAGCCTGGCTTAACTGTCAAAAAAGCCTTCCACTTTGTATGTATTAGTAAAATTTTCTACAAAACCAAGGTGGGAATAGTTGATACTATAGTACTTTTTTATACTATATAACATACAAAGTACATCCAAGTACTTTCTCAAGTCATTTGATACCACCAAGCGGTTAACCGTGTATTCCACGATTCAAATTATAAATAAAGTTATTAAATGAAGATTTTTTCATATATAATATTCAAATTATGTTTTTAATATTAAAAATATATTTGTTTTACATTTTCAGTTGGTGTTCAAAAGTAGTAATAATATTGTCATAAATACTATTTTAGACTCAATTCTGGAACTTCGATTTCAAATGGGTTTTAATTTATAAAATTTTAAATTCTAAAATATAAAATAATTACTAATTAATAAAATTTCCTATATTCTACGATTCAAATTGAACAGAAAGTGATCCAAATTTTTAAGACCTTATGTAATGAATTATAATTTAACAAAACTAAAGACGGAGTACATTATTAAAAAAAAAAAATTTCAAAATTTTTATATTTAATCTAATTAAAATTATTCAATACTTTGTTTTGCAATTAATACTTCTATAATTTTATAACTAAATAAAAAATTAATAACTATCAAAAATTTTAATTTGTGTACTTTTTGAGTGAAAAAAGTGCTAATTGAAATTTATTTTTATACCCAAAAATATTTTCATTTTCCATTCCTGTATAAACCTAATTAATACATCGAAGAGAGTAATTTCAATGCTAGAAACACCAATTCTAACTCCTCATTTAACATAAAATATTTAACATTAACACTAACATGATGTTAATGATAAATAAAGACCGTTTAACTGTTAATGTTAATTTTTTCTTTTACATTAAGATTAACAGTCTTCATTTACCATTTACTTAATGTTAGTGTTAATGTTAAATGTTTTATGACTATGTGAAAAAAATTCAACTTTCAAATAATTTTCTATATTTAATTCCTTATACAATATTCTAAATATTCTAATAACTGTAAGCAGTAGTATTTGTTTAACAAATATCTAATAAACTTAAAGGCATATAGCATCCAAACTAAAACATATGTTAATAGTAAAATTTATAAAATAAATATTTTCTAGAACGATGTTACATCTGCCAAACAAAAATTCTAAATAGCTTATAATTTTCAACAAATTTCATTTAATTTCTTTAATATTATTTGTTTTGTAAATTGAAACATGTACAATGTAAATATAATAAATATTTTAAATGTAAACAAAAAGAAAATGTTCGATCTTTAACTGATACGTTAACATATAAATCTGGTAACGCCATGAAAACAATTTGCTGCCTCAAGTCATTCGAAAAATAAAATATAAATTTGTTAAAATGGATGGATGATTATTTTTGCACCAATTTTTGTGTAAGAACATACAAATATCTTGAAAATAATTATTTGATTAATTGCACCAAATGTTAAAGATCTCATAATATACGAATAATAATAAAAATAGCATTAAACAATAATTTAGGAAAACAAACGATAATAATTTTATAGCAAAAGATGCTGCCTGATGATGGTTGAATACTGTTTGCAGCTAAAGAATTTTACATACATATACATACACATAATCATCTTATATGTGAAATTATATATTTATAATTTTTATATCTATTTCTTAGTTATTAACAAATTAAATTGTTTTCAAATAATTTATGTCTGTAATCAAAATGTGACTTTGTTTATAATTCCATACACACATTCATAAATTTTCATAAATATAATGTATATAATGTTTTTTTTGTGAATAATTTGAAAATATATAAAAATTTTATATTTTTGCAATATTTCATTTTGCTCATTTTTACCTCATTTCACATTTTTTTAATTTTGTTTTCTTAAATATACACAGAAAATTTATTTTATATTTTTCACACAAAGCTACAAACAAAAATTGTATAATAATAATTTGCCAAAAAGCAAAAAAAAAGTAGCGTAGGTAGTTTCACGTATGAACCCGAAAATATAGCTAAATATATATTTAATAAAATAATAATAATAATAACAATAATAATACTAATAATCAAAACAAAGAAAACACGTTTCAGATTTAGAAGAAAAAAATTGTTTGAAAATTTAAATATTTGCAAAATTTCTGTATATACAATTAGAAATAAATTTATGGCTAATTTTTATGCATGTTTTAAACAAATCGATTACTTTTTAATAACTTAATAATCAAAAAATAAAAAAAAAACAAAACATTAATCTTTTCTATATCTCTATATCATCACAATTATTGAACGCTGCGAACATCTTTTATAATTATTGGCAAACAAAATCAATTTTCACTTAACGTTTAAAAAAAGTTTATACATATTTTTTTTTGGTTTTGCTAATAAATTAATTTTTATTTTATTCATTTAGATTTTTTTTGTTTGTTTTTAACATACCTTAAGCTTTTTGTTATAGACGTCATTCCAATTCAAATCTTTAAACCATCGATGCCTTTTAACGTCATCGGCCCCATTCTGAAATGATAAAGACAAAATGTAAATTTTGAGCAATTGTAAAGGAAAATAAAAAAAAGGAAAACATTTTTAAGATATAATTAATATTTAAATGAACATTTGGATCCACATTTACATATATAGATAATATTTTTAGATGCCAAAAAAAAAAAAAATTAAATTAAGTAGATTCTTGTTATTTTACTTAAATATTTAAGTTAATACATATGTAAGTTTTGTGGGATTAATGTAATGTTACGTATATAACATATACACTGCTCAATAAGGAAAAAGGCCAGATAAAAATATATTAATACATAGTATTTTCTAACTTCCTAGTCCTTTAGACAAGGATTTTTAATTTAAATTTAAATTTAAAAAAATTAAATGTGGCCTTCAATTTGGAATTCTTTATTTTATTATATTTTTAAATGACTACTAATTTATAGTTGTTAATAACCAAATTATAATAAAAAAATTAGTTCGTTTTTTTTCTTTAAAATCCTGAACACAAGTTTAGACTATAAAAAATCTTAACATAAAATTAAAAAACTTGGAAACTTTTGATCGTAGTATTTACATTATGTTTTTGTTTTAATTAATAATATACAACAGATCATAGAATAACATAATTTTTATTGTTCTAAACACTACTTTTGAAATTGAGATTGAGATTTAATAAATGTTTCAGTTACAGTTTTGGAACAGTCTCCTTTTAAAACCTTCGATATTTTGGGATGCTTAGCCTTAGCTACAGATAATCTCTTGGTACAAAAACGATGTAATTGTTTTTTAATGAATACTTTCATTTTTGTAGGAAAATTTTAATTTCTTGAATTTGATTGATTGTAACTCATTTTTGAATCATTCTTTTGAATTGCAATTCATTTTTCTCAACTCAATTCAAATGAATAAGAAATGTATTGCAATTCATTTTTATTTTATAATTGAATTGACTCAAAATTTCATTCCATTCCATTCGTTTTTTGTAAGCAAAGAATTGATTCAAAATTTAGTTAATTCGTAACGAATTAAAATCAAAAATTAATGATTCATTTACAGTTCTGATATAAACCCAGCACAACGGGACGTGTAAGCGAAATCAGTATGAAAAACAGTTCCACTTTTAGTGCTATAACTGATGAATTTTGTTCGCGATGCTTAAGGTATGGGATGTTTGGATGCTGCTTTTTTAAGTACAAGAAAACACATTTGACTCCATTGAGATTTGAACCCACACATCACCATACTAGCCGTCTTACTCGCTACACTATCAAATTATATTTTTTTAACCACCATCATCGGTACATTTTGTCATTCCGTGTGTAAAGTTTATATTTTCTGGATCCTGATTACATTCGATCAAGTTAGGTCTACCCGCCTATATGTTGAAAGCAGGATATGGCCCGGACGGGGCAATTTAAGGGAACGTTGTTTTGTCTTAAATATTTATCTTATATAAGGTTTGTTTTGTATTGAAAATGGGTTTATAAACAAACAAGCTATGGGCTTTATACCCATTTATATCTGGACACAGAGTGCCCGTTGAATCTTCATATCATACTTTTCTGCTGATAGTTCTTAAATAAACACAACATTTCGTATAAACAGTTAGAGGGATGTTGTCCGCCCACTTGACCAGACATAAAGCTTACTGAAATATAATTCGAATATTAGTTTTTCTTTTCTCAATATTACTTGCTGCAATTCTGTCTTCGTAAGGAGTGATGTAAAGAGAATATAAAAGTTTAAAATTCCTTTCTTTTATGTTACGTTAAGGAACAGTTTCAGGAGCTGTTTTTTTATTTTTTATTCTAACGGTTATTTTCGAAAGCCCATTTTTAAATTCAATTTAATTTTATAAATCCTTTTTGTAATTTGTGAAATTTTTTCTACAAGTTTTTTTTTAAAAGTTCTAGGAAGAAGAAGAATCAGTAATTTGTTTTCAGAAGTGATGCAGAATTCATACAGAATTAGTTCTTTACCCTAGCATTACTAACTTGGTTTGTTTAGACCAAATTTGACTTTGCAACTCAATATCATTTATTTTAAGTAGAAAATCAAACATGGTATCTATAACTAATATCTTCTGAATCGAATGAAATCAATATTTTGTCGATTTGAGTATTATTAAGTTGACCTCTTAATCTGGATAGACCACAATGTCTTTTCTCTGTCTCTTGTAAACATGTTTATTTTTATTCATCTATGTACAAACAATCATAATATGTTGCTGAAAGAACATAATATCTGAATAAAACTGAATTTACCAAATTTGTGAGTTAATATTCGTCATTCCGGAACGAAAATTAAGTTACATAAAAATTGTACAGATTTATGGATTTTTCATTTAGTTTTGCTTTCACCGCAACAGTTATTATTATAAGTCTAGCCAATCATTTCCACTTTATATTAATATATAACTTATATTAACTACTATTCACAAAATCAAGACAAAATGCTACTATAAATTATTTCTAGGCCCAACTTTTTACCTATAGCTGTTCTGTGGTTTGGCTATACCAAGAGGATAACTTAGCGCTCATAATGTTACCAGTCATCCTAGGGTTAAACACTGGTTCTCTGAAACAAATTAAGACCACAAATAGGTTCTACTCCATCGGCTTGTGATACAACTAGTTCTCAGGATGTTATAAAAGAATCTGAATTGGTTTTGATTATATCAGTTCCGGAACTAATAATTTTAAAACATGTTTTAAAATTTTTCCTCGGAATTAATAATAAATCTTAAAAAATAAAAGCACGTATTGCGAAAAATAAACTATATATCTTTAAAAACACAAATCTTTTAAATTTTAATGTTACGTTGTTTTGCTTTCTCGTAGACGATATGAATTTTTATGTTACCGACTGTCATTTCAATTTAAAATTTATATCCAACACTTAAAAATACAATTTTCCTATAGATGAATGATGCCTTACAAACTAACTAATGAGTTTGCAAAAATAGAACACAAATATAAACCAAAACATCATTCATCTTCTTTATTTCTTGTATAAAATTTAAATTTGAATTCAAAATTTTAATAGCAATTAAGATTTTTGTTATTTTGTGTTTTTTCGCCATATGCCATTTTATAATTTGAAAAAACTTATTTCAAAGTCTTGTATGGTCTGTATCCATACGAACAAATTAAAAAATATATTTTTTTCACAAAAAAAAAAAAAAAGAATAGGAAAACTTTTTAAAATTTTCTAGTATGTATTTGTTTGTGTCCATTTGGCGTTGATATTTCATATTTTATTTTATTATATTTTATTTTATTTCAAAATACGTATGTATGTATGTATGTATGTATGTATGTATGTATGTATGTATGTATTTTATTTGTTTTCTTTGCAAAACCGCCATTTAAATGGGAAAAATATTTGATAAAAACATTTTCCTATTGCACACGTTCTTAAATCATGTTTACATTTAATTCTAGACTGTGAAAGATTGTGTGAGTGTGTGTGTGGGGGGTATGTGTTGTGTGAACAAAATTCAAAATTTTTAGTAAAGATTTACTACATTTTTAAAAACTATATTTTCAATTTTTTTTATAAATTATGCATAATTTGTAATTTTGTTTTTATTTATGAAATTGTTCTAAATATGAATAAATTAATTTTAGATTTTTCTTTTATTTTTAAAATATGATATGATTTAATATAAATAAATTATTAATGTGTTAATGATTTGATTATGATTCTTTTAATAATATCATAAAATTTATATTGTCATGTTTTATATGTTAATTTAGTTAAGATTTATGATAATTTGACAGATTTTATACATCGTTTTTTATATTTGTCTTTGCGGGTTTTTGACATTAATAATTTTTAATTTATTTGATGATATTACACCTCAAAAGAAACTGTAAGAGATTTAATTATTTCGATTATTTTTACTTATCTATTTTTATAAGTAGATCTGTTTTAATGTGGTTTCTATTATGTGGCAAATACATTCAAATCCTTTTTAAATGTCTAATTGTTAATTAGTATTTTTTAAAGAAATTAGGAGAACATTTCATTTGTTAAGAAATTTGCATACATACCTTCATATTGCCCAAACGTTTTGTACGATCATTTGTTAACAATTTCTTAACTAAGTCTTTCGCTATGGGATCCATATGTCGTGGCCATTCAATTTTACCACCCAAGATCTTTTCATAAATACCAAATGGATTTTCATCATAGAATGGAGGATAACCAACAAGCATTTCATAAATTAGAATGCCTGGAAAAAATATTAAAATTTAAAATTTATTTTACGAATCAATAATATTTGAAAAAATGTTTTACCTAAAGCCCACCAATCCACCGCTCTGTTGTGACCTTTGGATTGTATTATTTCAGGTGCTAAATATTCTGGTGTTCCACACAGTGTCCAGGTACGATCTCTTAATTTTTTGGCAAAACCAAAATCTGTTATTTTTAAATGGCCATCACGGTTGATTAATAAATTTTCAGGTTTTAAATCTCTATAAACGATCTGCAGAGAATGTAAATATTCTAAAGCCAAAACAATTTCAGCAGCATAAAAATTTGCTACAATAAAAATAATTTTAAATAAACAGACATTTTTTCGTTATACAAATGTTTTAAAAATCTACCTGTTGATCTACTAAATCTACCAGCATTTCTTAAATATGTGAACAATTCACCACCACAGACATATTCGAAGATCATATATAAACAACAATCATCTTTTGTTGACCATTCTCTGAAAAAAGCAATAGAAAAATAAATGTTAACTAATTTTGAAATAAAAAGAAACTCTTCTATCTATTTATATTGAAATTGAATAAATAATTTTTAATTTATTTAGAAAATTGACATTTTAAGTTCATAGTTTTAATATATTTGCTTCATTTTTGCAAAGTTTTTTTCTTGCTATAATTATTACTTACAAACTTATAACAAAGGGATGTCTAATTTCTCGCAATATGTTGCGTTCATTCTTCACATGTTCAACTTGTTTTAAACGAATTACATCAGCCATAGCTAAAAGTTTCATGGCACAATATTTCTCTGACACACGATCCCGACACAAACACACTCGACCAAATGTTCCAGTTCCTATAAATAAATCAAAAATATGAAAAAATAATTAACAACAAAATAATATAAGAAAATATTATAAATAATAAATAATGTTTTTAAAAAAACATTAAATACGTTAATAATAAATAAACATTAAGTCATTTTGTATGTACGTCTGTGCGAAAAAATTTCAGTTAGGAATTTTAATTGGAATATTAAAAATATATAACATCGGATAACAAATACCAATGAAGATTTTCCCAAAAGATTAAGTTGAATAATTTTAAATGGAAAAGCAAATTAAAACTTTTTTGAAGAACATAAATAAAATTGATATTTGTATCAATATGATCGATTTATTTAGATCGATTGGTGAACTCATGAGAGTTGCATCAAACAGAGAAGAACTTGCAAAATGAATACAAAGCTTTCATCCTGAAAAGGATAAGATAGTGATGGAAAGAGAAATTTAAATAAAAATATTAGTATTAGATATATGTATGTTTTTTTGTAATAAACACAAAAAAGTTAAATACCGACTTCAATTACGAAATTACTTATATTTAGTGATTTTTAATTAATAATTTAATTAATATTGCACCTATCATCAAAATGATAATATTAATAACTACAATAATTGAATTTATTATTGCTACTTTTTTCTTAAATAGATATAATTGAGTGAACTTTTTTGAAAATTGACTTAAATTTATTTTATTTCTATTTTTTATCGACAAATATCTAATTTGTCTTTATATATATTTTTTTATGAAATTTTAATTGATTTAAAATATAATTTTAAACTAATTAGAAAGTTAATTATATTAATAAATAATATAATTAAATTCTAATACAATATTAGTTAATCATTTTATTTTAAACACGGTTTAAAACAAGAGTCGACCCCTTTTAAAAGAAACTCACTGCACATTCTCGATTTCAGAAATCTAATAATAATGAATGTTTCACGTTCGAAAAGTTGTAAATTGTTAGTACAAACCCATCACAAATAAACAGAAGTCATTTTTGAAGACGTTTATTTTCACTACTTCCAATTTATCAATAGATATATATTTTCAGAATATTAAGAAGTAATAAAAACAACATCCAAAGATGTAATTAAAAATGTATTCAGAAGATCTTTTTCAAATATTTGTTACGAAAAATTAATTTTATTAAAAAATTTATTAGTATTATATATAAATTTCCATTTAAGTTTCCGCCTGCAAGTCGATAAAACAGAAAAATCCAAAGAATCAAATTTTTCATTTTACATCTGTTGACACTGACGTTCCTATATCACTGGAATAGGTACTCAAAAAAGAGAGAACATCTATTCCTATGACATAGACCTCAGTGTTAAAATTCATTGGAAATTGAATCCGAATTTTGCACTTCTTCTGGATCACAAGTTCAGGATCTTATTGACTTCTTTGGATGTTCTTTTTTTGCTGGGAAACTAAAATGAAATTAAAAGTCCTCGAAACTTTCAATTCTGCTTTTCACATTTTTTTAATTTTGAATGATTGTATTTCCCTGAGATTTTATACGAATTATTTAAAATTTTGATTTTCTTAGATATTTTTGTAAGATATATAATCAAAACTTTTCCTATTTTTAAAACAAACTTTGCCAATATTAGACATGAGAAGTAGGTTTCAAATAATATCGAAATTTTTGATTTTCCTCATATATAATTTCCTAAGCATTTTGCACATTCCAGAGCTTTACTAATATCCCAGGCAACGTAGAGAATTAAAATTTTTCTTATTTTAATTATCTATCTTACAGATAAGCAGATATATGTGTCATATTTTTAGCATTATTTCTATATCCAAAACTTTTTGAAGCTCCCAGACATGAAGCTTCCAGACATGGTAGAAAATTTATATTTGTTTCATAAAACTTTTTGTCCTACACATTCTAACGGAGCCAGATTTTGAAACTTTTAACAGGGAGCAGAGATACGAACAATGCCAGGTTTATACACTAGTAGTTTATATAATTTAATTAAATTCTTAAACATCAGTATATTAGTATATTAAAATCATAATTGTTTATAAAATGTTATATTTTAAATGTTATTGTTATTTAAAACCAGAAAAAATCAATCAGGACCGATCATATGATATCATATTTTGTTTCTATTTATATAAAACACAACACATAATGAAATAAGGTATTTTCTGAACAAAATTGGTCTTAGTGCAGTGAGTATATGTGGATGGTGTAATGATGCAGAGGAGGATACCTTCCACTACCTTTGCCAATGTGTTGTATTATCAATTTACAGATTTAAATGTTTTCATCCATACTTCTTTCAGAACTTAGAGGAACGAATCCAATGAAGAATGAATGAAGATGCTGAAATTTGTGAAATTAGCTGAACTTTGTGTACGAAACGCAGAGACACAAGAGGAGAAAATATAATACTATAAAATGGACTAGCTAGAGAACGTAAAGCGATGCTAAGATACTGGTTCTAAACGTGCCGATGAGAAACCTCGAGGATTCACTCTAGAGTAACATATGATCTTGTGATTACACACGATTTCGTGTGGTCCCCTCCTAAACCTAACAAACCATGGATATTTATTTTTATTCTGGGACGACATTTGTTTAGAGGGCTAGGTAAAATAATGGGCTAATCGTTATCAAATTCAATAGGCTTGGTCCGAATTTCATCAAATTATATTTAAAATTGCTGCCAATACTTTACGTACAAGCTTATATTGACAACCAGCTGACCCATAAAAACTTGTCCTTACCTGAAACATTATTAATTAACTCAGCAAAAACTTGGTAATGATCACAGTGTGACTGTTTGCATTACACGAAAGTAGATTAGTAAGTACTTACTTTTAACCTGATATGTAATCAATTAAATGAGATCAGATTTTTTGAAATATATTTTTTCAATATTTTCATTTAAATTATAAAAATTATATGCTCGGTAAAACTCGAAAATACATTAATTATTTGTTTTTTTACATCGAATGAAAATTTAATTTCGACAATTCAGTTTTAAATTATAATCTTCAATTTTAATATATGTTTTTAATAAATAAATTTAAAAACTATATCAGTTGTTTATTTTTCCATATTTCAGTTCTTATTTATAACCGTTAATGTAACAAGTTACTATTCACTTGTATAATAATCACTTCTGCAATACTTGATATTAATTAGTTACTGAATAGCTTTAAAGTAATTAGTTCTTATAAAGACATCTAAGTAATGTCTTTCTGAAATGCCTTCAAGTAATAATATATAGTAAGTAGTTACCTCTAATGACATGTGTTAAAATAATGAGTTATTTATATAATGTGTATGTAGTGAAGAGCCATTATATTAGCTTCTTAACTCATTACATGATAAGCAAAGTTTTTAATGGGAATGGAATTGATTATCAAACATATAATTTTCATAACAATTGTGCTATGAAATTGACATCTCCAGTCTAGAGTAATACATGAACCAGGTTTCAATTTTCTGTAACTCCTTCTATTTTTATAAAATTTAGACCACTATTCGACTAGTTCATCCATTTTTTAAATTCATTATATTCCACTTTTAAATAATTATTTATCATAATTTATATAATAACATGCTCTATTAACAACAATATTTAATTTATATAAATTTATTTACAACAATATTTACATATTTTATTAATAAATACACATAAACATATACATATATGTGTGTATATTATGAGAGTAAATTTTGCATATATTTTCGTAATTTTCACTTTGTAGCACGTTTTTAAATTAATAAAGTTTTTCATTACATATATATATATTTATTTTTATTCAAAATATTTGCATTATTTAGTCATAGGAAAATGAAATCAAACTATTTTTTCGTTTTTCTTGTATGTATGCAGTTTTTGCATATATTTTCTCAACCTTGAATTTTCATTTAGGCTAATGGCTTCGATCGTGCTCACTATAATTTTTCAAGTGTGGAGTATATGAATATATATGTATATATAAATATTTTTTTTGGCATGATCTTTATGTGAAAAACTAAAATACTCTTAGATTGTGTGATACACTTTGATTTTAAATGAAAAAAAAAAAAAATAAATAACTAAAATAATCATACAAGATCTTTAAACACGTTTCCAATAGTAATTCGAATTTTTGTCATCATTTAAAACAAATCAGGAATGGAAAATTTACTAAAAAATACTTCAATTTTGGAGTTTATTCCGCAACATTTAAATTTTTTTTAGACCAAAATTAGTTATCAAAGTTTAAATTATAAATTATATTACAATAATAATTATTATTATATTTTTTTTTACAAATTTCCATTTAACCTTTATATTCAAATTATAAAAGTACAATTGTGCTTAAATTTCCATTTCTGTTATAAATAATTCTAAAAATTTAAGACCATTTGTGAAATAAACTATTAAAATATAATTTATGAAGGAATTATTAATTGTATAATAAATTAAATGTATTAACAATTCATTTCATCAGTTCAGTTCAACACACTTTAAATTGTTTATAACATTTGGCATAAATTGTAAAAAAATTAAAACAGAATTAGTTTTTCATTTCGTCTAATAAAATTGATCTTAAATAAAATTAATAGTTGAATGAACTTTAGTGCAAAAAAAAAAAAAAATTTAAACACACGTGTTTCAAATAGAAAGTTAAAGACTTTTAACAGCATTTAAAATTTATTTATAAACAAATGTTTAAAATTTATTATTATTTTTATTTTAAGAAAATTTTTTACTTTTTTTTAAGTTTTTTCATAAAACAACCCAGAAAAAAATATATCAGTAAAAAATAAAAAGAAGAGTTGCGACACTTGTTTTCTCAGTCCGGTTACATGGTATTAGTAAGTACTAAGCCTCTAACACATTTTTTTAAATGACTAGTGCTCTCCATAAATCGTAATTTGTAGAATTAATTATACTGCACTATCTATAAAACTGTTTTCAAACTGATTTGGACTTATGGGATACAGGTCTGGGGGAACGGAAAGTAATTCCAATATTTAAATATTACAAAAATATCAGTAAAAACTCTAAGGAATATTGTAAACGTTTATATCAAACATTTCTAATGCAAAGGTTATAGATTAAATAATACTCCCAAAACTATTTTGAAAGGTTAAGTCAACGTATTAACCCATTAGCTGATATGGGCTGATACACAAGGCTTAAGAGACTTCATATCCTGGATTTTCCATTCAGAAGATCATCGCAATTTTTTAATTTAATTAAATTTAATAGTCTAAATGTGTTTATATGCTTCACTTCTACAATATTCGCCAAATACCACAAAATGCACATATATTTTCGATACATATTTATTGTCAGTTAAAATCAGTTTTTAAAAAGCCCAAGTTATCGGATATATATGTTTAATACATCAAATTGTAGGGAATATTCCTTAAAAGAACAGTAATAAACACTAATAAAGATCGGTTTATAAATAACCAAGATATTGCCAATACACTATTGTTTTTTTCATGAAAAAATCAGAATTTAGTTTCAAAATTAAATAAATATATTTTTTTTTTTTTTTTGTTAAGTATGATTTTTTGAATCGTAGAAATCGGTCAATATAAATCAATGATAATTGGCTTAAACAACCCGGTCCATTTGTGTTTTTTAAATAAGCAATCAAATTGTACCCAGCAAGAAAAAATTTAGTGTTTCATCCCTCAATGCAATTTTTTTTTTACTTATTTTGTAAAAATTCCTCGATTTGCTTTAAAAAGAAATCTGATACTAATTATTGTTTCCATTTTATTAGTTGCGAAATAGATGGTGTCACTAATTTTATCATTACAAAGAGAAAAAATTAATTACGAGAATTTCAAAGCTCCAACTCATTTAGTCTTGTTTAAAATGTCGATAAAGAAGGTAGTCCGCATGTATGTTTTTTTTTAATATATTTTATACTCTTTTTAATAGTATTGAAAATATTAGAGAGAAGGACTTCCCTTGTTAATAAAAATATAGCATGAATGAAACGGTAGAAAAACTAAAAAAGGCAAAACTTTATTAACTTGGTCTCAGTGTTGCCGATTTATGCGTAATTATCCAAAAATGGGACAATTTTAAATTCCTTGGATNNGGGACAATTTTAAATTCCTTGGATAATTTTTGGATAATAAAATTTCTGTGTAATTTCAATGGATCTTAAGATTTTTAAATATTTTTTTTATCTTTTGAACCATTTCCGACCACTTTTGCCTTTTCGCATTTGTAACTTTAAAATCGCCTAATTAGTTAATTATGAGGTTAATGCTATTAACCTAAAATCAGACACACGGATCGCTTAAAACGTAAGTGTTGCGAAAACGCATTAATGGTCATTTCGGCAATAACTTTAAATCTGCTTTCCGAAAAACTACTGTGTTAACAAACCTAAAACAACATTTTTATTAATTTTTTTTTATCAATTTATGAGAAGCAATTAACAAAATTCATAAAAAAAGACCACGAAAATCAATTGTCATTAAAAGAAAAATTAGGGGGTTAAAAACTGTAGTGACAACACATTGTTAAAATCAATGCTTTTACATTGCTTATAGTAATAGAATATTAATATTTTGGAGATCAAATAATTTTTTTAATTCTTTAATTAAAATTAATCAACTTTTAAGAAGTTTACATATTTGTGTAATTTTTTTAATTATTTATAGTACATATCTATGAAATTAATCATTTAAAACTCAAATTGGAACACATTAATAAATTCAAAGAAAAATATTGACAGGGTTAATACGTCTTGAACTAAATTTATTTCAAAATGACATGAACCTTCAACTAGTTTCTATTTGGCAATCGTCCATTTATTAAGAAGAAAAAATTATTTCATAAAATATTGTATGTATGTAAATTTGTCTTAGACTTTGAGATAAACAAATCATACATATTATTTTTTAAAAAGATAACTATAATCAAGATAAAAAAACTAAGAAATCATTATCATAGTCAGCGCCGCGACTTTTCTTTATAAAAAAAAATTATAATATTTAAGTTTAATAAAATATTAAATTGCATTATTTTCGTTATTGTTATTAATGTGTACTTTAAAATAAACAAATAATATCGTAGATATTTTTATTTAAAAATAAAAAAAAAATACAAGTACTATAATCACATCAACAAGACAATATAAAAAAAAGATAAAAACTAAGAAATCACAATCATTGTCAACGATATTTCTTTATAATACTTAAGTGTAAATAAACATCAATTTAATTCATAGGACTATAGATACACACATATAAACTATATCCCAGTAAACACAAAAAAAAAAAAACGTTTGAAAAAAATCAACCTATTTTTATAATCACCTTCCAAAAAAAATATGTTTATATCTTAGGAACTATTTGTTAAGGATTCAAAAAAGTAAATATGTTATGAGTGGTGGTATGGGTGCTGTTCCTGCGCTTTTAGGACTATAGGTGGCGGATCAATTCTTAATTGTTTATTGGGATGTACATATAAGTAATAATGAATCTTCAGTCTGCTACTTTTTTTCTTTTTATTTGTCTATTGATTTGTCTCGCCGCTTGGGATTTTCTTTTATTTTGAATTTTCATATAACAGGTTTTTTTTTCGTTCATCTTTAACAATGTAGTCAGTCTGTGGTTTATTATTGTTGTTGTTATATTTGTTTTATGTTGTTCGTGACGACAACAAAACGACCATGACAATTACTTTTAGACTTTTCTCCATTTGTAAAAAAAAAAAAAAACTAAAGTTGTTTGCCAAAGCAAGTGTCTGGAAAAGTGGCTGACAATGTGGTAGTTGTATGGTTGACTGACTGGTTGGCTGGCTGTTGATTGACTGTTTGTGATGTTTTAATAGTTGATTCGTATGATCATTAATTCAACCACCACTTTACGCAATAACTTTCTCAAACGTATCCTTAGTATTATTATTCAAATTTGATGTAATTATTTACAAAATTATCATTTATTTATTGTGCAAAAATTATAAATTATAATTAAGTAACAGACAGAGACTGTTATTTTTGTTTGTTAATGAACTGTAATTTGCTCAAATCAATTCATTTGTTTCAATTACATTTTGTTAAGTTAAAAGTAATGTAAATTGTATCTACTCAGATATATGATGTAATTAGAGAGATATCTAAACAGTGTTAATTTTAATTTAATTTTAGTGAAAAAAGTATGTATATGTTTTAATTGAACACTGCTCACAAGAGTGCGGTCACAAAAATTACACTTTATAGCCATTGAGGAGATTGTGTATGTGTATGAATGGAAAAGACATCACCAACATCTTTCAAAGTTGAGATTGTTGAAATTTCAAATGAATATATCTTGACGAAATGTATAAAAAAATAGGACTTTAAGTTGATATAAAGATTTTTAACTCGGTTAAGAAACAAAAATTTGCTACTGGTTAAACATTTCCTATGACATTAGTACCCTATTTGAACCCTCATAGCTCCGCTCCTTAAGCGTATATGAGATCCTGCTTTTAAACTAAAAATGATAGTGTCCTCTGCTATAAAAATGTTAACAAAATCATGAAAATCCAAACAGCTGATTAAAAGTTACAGACTTATTTGTTTTATATTTGATAAAGCAAAGGAAATATCTGCACTTCATTGGATTTTTGTAAGAAATCCAATAAAGTTTAAAAAATACATAATTTCTTAATTCAGGCTATATGTGGGAAATTCTTTAAACTCGTTTACTTTTGATGTTCAAAAATATATCAAAAATTTTTAAATTTCTAAATTCTTTAAAATAACTATACACGTTTAGCAATTTAATATTTTAAAACGCCACAATGATTTTTAAAAGTCATTTGGAAACCTTCTTTGATAACGGTATACCCTAGCTTTTGGCGAGTGTGCATCGCCAAAAATGTGTCTCTGGGAGCCATTCCCGTTTTTTCTATCCAAGTTTGGGTACCTCCTACAGTATTATTGCAAATTTGTTGTTAATAAAATAAAAAATATTTCCAGAAAATTGAGTAAAATTTGGACCCGCTATAACATCTCTTCCAATTGAATTCATATAAAAATCTTTGAAAGCGATGCAAATATAACGAATCTATATTGTTTGTACACTCAAGGTGTTCAACTTTGGGACCATGTGAACACGCCCCCATTATGTCTGTATGATCAAAGCTTAAGCACGCCTATATTTCCACTAACTATCGGATCAACTCTTCGAAATTCTATTTTTATTCCAATTGAATTTTTTCAATGGAACACTGTGTACCGCCGCTCTCAGTTCTTCTTTTAAAGATATACATATGTATGTCCCAAATCCAATATAAATATTTTTTATATATATATTTTTTTTTTTTTTCATTACACAAAATCATAAAATATTCTTCATTTGAAAATAAATATCTATCTACTAACAATTATTTCATAAGGAAAAATATTTTTATAGTAATAATAATCAAGTGCCCTATTAAGGGACTATGTATATATCTAGAAATTAATTTTGTTAACTAAAGTTTATATAGTTCAATTATTATCAAAATAATAAACGTTAAAAAAATATATGTCCCAACTTTAATTTTGTTGTGGCATCCTGTAAAAAATCTTTTATAATAATCATGTTGAACGAATTTAGATTTAATAAACCGATTTTTTTTTTTGCCGATATCTCAGTTATTTATAAGTTGATTTTGGTAATTATCAGCATTATAATAAGGGGTTTTCCCCGCAATTTGATATATAAAACTTAAATATCCGATAATTAAAGCTTTCTAAAAACTGATTTCAACAGACAGACAGAGAGACGGATATCGTTATAACGACTCCTCTATCAATAAGGATCCAGAATATATATAATATTTGGGGTCTTACATAAATATTGTAGAAAAAGCTTAAGGAATGACAAACTTATATATAACCTTTACACCTGTGGTGAAGGGTATAAAAAATACTTATACAAAGTCTTACTATATTTGTGTTCACAATAGAATATTAATACTAAACGACTGCAATTAAATAATTATTTAAAATTTCAACTTTTTACCACAGGAAATTGTGACGGATGTACGATATAAAATAAATCGATAATAATTAATAGCGAAGTATTTTTTATAAATAAATTTTTATAAATAATTCCCAACTCATGAGAAAAATCAAACAAGGTTAAATAAAAAAACACAAAACAATTAAATTCAAAGTACATGCTGAGTTAAAAAAAAACAAGAATTTATCTAGACCAATACAAATTAATTCATAAAAAATCCATAAATATAACTAAATATTATATCACAACAACAATAAATCGGGTCAAGAACCATTTTAAGTACATTTTAATCATCAGCCTTCTTAATGGTTATTTAAATAAAATTATGTACATAAATAGATCACAAAAAACAATTCCAAAGAATACAATCCAATGTCTGGTATAATTTTAGTTAATAAATGATTTTTTTATTCGTCTTTTATTCATTTTTTTTTTTTGCAAACGTACATACATTTATAATTTTATTGGAAAATGGAACTGCAATTTTAACATTTATTTAATCGACAGAATCAATTATTTTTTTATTGTTTTTCTTTTATATTGACTCTGAAAAAAAATAATAAATTTTCATTGTTTATACAAACAAATACATACATGCGTACATATTTACTATTGTTGGCCATTTGTTATTTTGTGATATAAATATAAAATTTGTATATTTTTTTAAATTTTATTTATATTTATTATAGGAAAACATTTCGTTAACTGGAAAATATCTCGAATATGTCAATTTAATGTGAAATTTTACATTGAAAATTTTCAATTAACTGAAACAAAGAATAAGAAAATAATAACAAAATATTTAGAAATCAAACTTTGATGTGATGTTTTTCAATATGAATTGTTTATTATATCGTTCAATCGATCATTTAGTCAGAATGTCAATCAACACGATGCTATAACATACCTACATACATATATATGCATCTAGATATAATCTGTTATATAAAGTTTATTTTCTATACAAATGAATATACCTATAAAGAGTTACGTTACTGATTGACTGATTTATTTTTGCAATACCTGAAGCTAGAATTTGGACTATATACACTGGGGCATATTCCTATAAACTCACACTACTTTTTTTTAAAAAAAGGTAAAAATTAAACAAGAA
>MINK01172558.1:0-28364 GCA_001735545.1 Phormia regina
TATAAAAATTATACATTTTGACCGACGCATTAAAAACATGTACTGAAAGGGTTAATAAAAAAAATTCTTGAAATATATAAATTAATTTATTGCATTAAAATAGTTAAATTCCAGTGAGCCAAAAATCACAGGGATGGAAAATTTATTTAGTATTTCTGAAACCAATTAAGAATTTTTTAATAAAACCTATTACAAAATTGCAAAAATCACTTTTAATCCAAATATATATTTTTTTACTTGAAATACTTTTTTATATCAATACAAACTAAGCTAGAGATTTTATTCTATTATTATTTTTCTACCTTATTTTCCAAATGTTATTTACACGTTATTATTAATGTTTATCCCCCTCCTATCATACCTCTGCTGGACCATAACTTGTATTGTGAAAAAAGTGACGTTTTTTTTAAGTATTGTTTTTGTTGTATATTTTAGTATTTTAAAGTCAACATTCTCTACGTATGACTAATCATTTAATAATGAAAAAAATCGTTTATAAATAAAAACAAAATAAATACTGAATAAAAAATCATTCAAACGTTACAATTTTGGGGAAAGATTCATTATATATTTTTGATGGCTTAAAAAAAAATTTAAAAGAAATTAACTAAGAATTATAAAATTTTAGGAAAACTTTAAAAATATATAAATAATTATGACTTTAGACAACGTTAAATGTTTGTGTTGTACTTTAATATATCTGGCAACTTTATAAAGCATTACATATTAAATAACTAAATTATATTAAAGGACAATAAGCAACATATATAACGTTTATACGCACCATTTATTCGCAATTAAAAATATGGCGATATGAAAATTTTGCTATATAAACATTGAGTTAGTGAAGCTAATTGCAAATAAAATGTTCATAGAATTTTCGATGATAATAGTTTCATTTTTACCATCTCGCACTACAAATAAGGAAATATATTTCTTTGTGAAATTTGCTTATAAACAGTGAATTAATAATTTGAAATAATAGTTAATACGTTATTAATTAAATACTAATAACGCATTTTAGTTCTTGGAACAGTGTTCTAATGGTAATGATTTTTCAGAATATTTTCATATGAAAGATATTTTTAAATTTCAAATACCATAACCTCAAATCTTCTTAAGATATTTAAATATAAACATTTAATTTTATTTAATGTTTTTAATAATTAATCGCCAATCTCTCTAGAAATTTAGTTAACATTATTGTTGACTTTAATAAATTATTGTCAACAATTTCAGTTTTAACTTTATTTCATTCCATAAATTAAACCCTTTACAAAGTGTCTACATTTGACATTTTTTATCAACAAAACGTCAAATTCATGCAAATTCGTTATTGTTTTCTATTTATGCAATTTAACAACTGCAACAACCAAAAAATATTAATCAACTAAAGTTTCTATGTACAAATTCGCATTCATTTTGACATTTGTTTTAATAAAAAATTGTCTAATCTGGACCCTATGTTAGTAAATCAATAATTTTTTCCATTATAATATTTTTAATAGATCACAAAATAAATCATTTACTTAATTTTAAAAATGGGCAAAATAAAAAGTAGGGTGATTTTCGAATTCTTATCTCAAAAAAAAAAAAAAATTGATATCAAAAATTAATTTGGTTTAGTTCAAAAATAAAAAAGCGAATACGTTTTAAAAAAGACCATAACTAGAAATTCAGAATATCTAATATTTTATTAAAATAAATATCAAAATTGTATTAGCATAGAATTTTGTCTATAAAACTCGAGAGAAGTTTATTGTTTGTCTTAACAAAAACCTTTGCTTGTATAGACACTATCTGCTATAACGACAGCTCTGCTTTATATTAGGGTTATCAATTTCATAACACAATAGTGCAGGTTCATTTAATTTCATTAATTTTCATTTAAACGTATAAAGAGTATAAAATACACTGGAAAAAATTAAAAAAAAAACAATTGTTTAGTAATCAATTCCTTTAATAATAATTATTTAATAAATAAAGCAGCTTGTATAATTGAGTATTTAATNNAAATTAAAAAAAAAAAAAAAAAACAATTGTTTAGTAATAATTTTCTTTAAAAATAATTATTTAATATAAAGTTTGAGGAATGATAATTATATAATTAAAAATAAAGCAGCTTGTATAATTGAGTATTTAATATATTAAACCCACATTTTCTTTAAGTGCTTTTTTTACTCTCAAAATCTCAACTATATTTTTTAGTCAGTGACAACCCTAGTTTATACATTGTTTTGTTTTTTAGAGCTGCCATATCATCATCATCAAATCAATTATTTTTTTATTATTGATAATAAACTACATTGTGTTAATTAATTTTTAAATTTCGTTTAATTTGGTAAAAAAAACTCATAAAATCACTGATTGCGTCTTTAAATTAATGGCTTTTTATAGAATATTTTAAACACGTTTGTTTTTAAAAATTTTGCGCATAACATTTCGTTTTACAAAAATGGTTAAATAATAATTTTATAAAATCGAATGAATAAATTTTTATTGACAATTTATGTAAATTACTTTTAAAATTTTAAATAATAACTCTTAAAGAATATTAAATTAAAAATAATTATTAAAAAAATATTATTTGTTAAGAAAATAGTAAAAATTGTTTACAACCTTACAAAGAAAATTTAGAAATTATTACAACGAAAAAAAATTCTGAGGAATTCAAAATATTTTTAAAATTTTGTAGGGTAACTTTAATATTGTCATAACATCCATAGTAAAAAAAAATTTAAGCCTCCACCTTCCAATATTTTTATGACAATAATAAAACAAAAATATGATGAAATGTCTGTCTGTACTGGTGGTAGCCAGTCTTAAACAAACACAATAATCAACTGAAAAAATAACAATTTTGCCAAATTTGTAAATAATCAACAATTTGAATAAATAAATTGAAATTAAAGCTGCGAAATATAAAACAAGTGTGACTTGAAATTTTTAATTAGATATGTGGGTTTTTAAAAATAAAATAACCAAAAAATAAATTTTGTAGTCATTAAGTTTAACAAAAAATCTTAATAAATTTTAAAGATTTTATAATTAAAAAAAAATATAAATTAAGTTCATAATTAAGATAAAAGATATATATTTTAATCTTTTATTTAATCTTGAAAAACGTAAAAGAATAAATACCAAAAAAGGTGTGAAAAATAAAGACTTTCAGAATTTCTATGTTTATAAATAATAAAATAATAATTATAAATTTATTAAGATTTTATTTATAATTATTATTCTATTATAATATCTTATAAATAAACGATAGTGTTTAACAAATCTTAAAAGTTTTTAGCAAAACTTCAGCAAATATTTCACTATTTTTCTTTTTACTATAAAAAAATAATATGGCATCTTAAATGTAAACAACTAAAATTGTGCTTTTAAGTTGATCACTACTGTTTGCAGACTCACTTTGTTTATTTTGAGGTTATTTCCTTTTTTTTAAAACAAAAATATTTGTGTTTGAATAATTAATGCTTTATAAACAAAATAAATACAAATATTCTGTCATATTTTCAAAACTGTTTACGTCTCAAGATTTTTGAACTTTTAATCCTTTCATAGAAGCATTTTGCGCATTTGAAATGAATTAAAAAAAAAATAAATCAATTTTGTGTAAAATACAAAAAATTAAAGAAACGATTTAAATCTACAATTGTTTAAAGTTTAAGAAGTAATTGTAAAGTTATTTTTAAAATGTAATAAATTCTGAAATAAAATACTTTTTTATTCTTAACAAATTATGCCATTAATAATCCTTTGTTTTATATTTTCTTTAACAATTTCTTGTCATTATTATTGTCATCAATTAATTTGTCATTATTTTGTTGACAAAATATTGATTCCTATAAAAAAATAAATACATTTACGTTTATCATTTAATTTCAAGGTCTTTAGTATTTTATTATTATTATTCTTTACTCAATTGTTTTTTAATAAAACTGACAATTTTATTGTGTTATTGTAATAAAATTAAATAGTCTCGTCTTAAATTTTGTTATGCTTATAATATGAAATTTATGATTTTGTTTAGGTCATTAAAATGTTTAAGTAAAAAAAATATTAACAACAACAAAAAATCTGTAAATATATGGGTTCTTATGAAAGATGTATGAAAGTCAATTTTGACATAAAATTTTTTATATTCTTTTTATCTTCTCTTACTATTAACTACATTCCCTTTCTACGATCTCTGCATATTTCCCTTATATATAATGTTAAAATTAATCTTATTTTTTAAATACTTTACTTTTGCTAGGACAGTGGCAACACTTTCACGCATTTGAATATTTTCGTCAATGCTGACGGATAGTTTTAAATTATAATCTTTTATTTTCTGTTTAAACTATTTATAAAAAATTTTATTAGAATATATCGATATTGATTTCAGTTTAAAAAATTTTCACTTACTTTAAATAAAGGAAAATTATGATTTTGATTTTAACTAAAAAAAATAATATTTGAAAGTGACCAAAATAATCGACTTAATTACATTCTGAGTTAATTTTCATAATTTTGTTATGTTCTAATTATTAAAATTAGTTATATTTTCATTTGTTTACTATTTGTTATCAGTGCTGCCAGATGTTTTTTTTAAGAGGAATCGTATCTTTACCGTTTATAAAGCTTTATCATCAAATTTATTTTAAAATATTTTGAGGAATCACTTCATTATATTATATGAAAATACGGAAATAAATATAGAGAAATATGATAATTTTTAATGAAAAAATAAATCAATAAATAAATAAATAAACTATCAATTGGTATATTCTTTTACCACATGATTTAATTTTTTAATAGTTCTTTTGCCTTTTTCATTTACCACTAGCTGGCAACTCCATATATTTTTATTCTCTCATTCTTCACTGCTGCCAGATATTTTAAAGAAAAATTCTTTTTTTCCGATTTATTTTTTTATTTCCAATTTAAAAAATCTTAAATAAATTGAGTTTTAAATTAATTAATAGTTTATGTTTAATATTTAAAAAATAAAATGTTTATATAATATAAACTCTCCTTTAAATTAGAAATTGAAAAATATGAATTTAAATCTCGATTTCTGCAATCAAATTCCTTTGTATAATAAAATATATATTCAAACTGAAATCATTTAAATATAATTTTTTTATTAATATCTGTTATTAATTTCATATAATCATTAATTATTTAGATTACGAAAATAACCTTGAAATGCTGCTTAAAATTAATAACAATTTTAAAGCCAAGTTATTTTTTTATCATTTATATAAATTTATTTTTAACAATTTAAAGAGTTATAAATCCCTCTTGAAGCAAATAAATCAACACAAAATTCTTTAGATAAATAATAATACTTTAGATGAAAAATTAAATAACAAAAAGTAAAAATTGTAATACTTAAATAAACGTTTGCTATATATGCTAGCTAACTGGTCGCTCATAAAGTATGCGGACTTAAAATCTTGTCATGAACCAACATTAGTTTGTTGTTGCAAACAACTTAGCTTTTAAATCAGGGAGTGTTCTACGTTAAAAAAAAAATCTTAACATGCTGAAGAAAAAATGAAATAAAATAAAAAAGAAACGCTCTAAAAACTAGACAAACTGCAACAATTTTTACTTTTTTTTATGATTTTTATATTTATTTTGTTTTAAAGACATAAAAACCTTGATTCCAGGGATTAAGTATCAATCATATATGCACACTTTTTTTAAGAAAACATGCCACACATACTTAAGAACACACTGCTGTGACACAGATTGTAGTTTGTTTAGTTTAAAGTACGGATATCTAGAATAATTTTAGATTTGTTGGTTTGGTTGTAATGAAAATATATTGAAATATGTTGTACACACATGAACCCTATAAATTTGTTAGTTTCTATAGGAATGCAGTCGTCAGTCACACTGATAGCAAAACGAATGAATGAATGAATCATTTTTAAACATGACTTTTTTAATTTTTATTATCTATAAGAAAATTTTATAAAAAATCTTACAAATTAAATTTTGGAAAGAATAATTTTGCTGAAGATATTTTTTTTTTTTGCATTCAAAATACTTCATATGGCAACACTATTATAACAGTAATGTCAACTAAGCTTTTTATTCATATGAAATATTTGAGAAAGAAAACCTTCTATTTCATTCTTTAGTGTAAACACATACTACTCTTGAAAGATTATTGTTCTATATCAACAATTATGTTGTAAAATCTATAAGAACTAGGGATTTTTTCAATAAGCATTTATTTATTTAAAATTTTTGTTGTTGTTTCTTCTTATGTCTAGTTTAAACATAAAATTCAAAGTGACAGGGTATTTATGTTTTACAAACGACTCTACCACCAACGTTTCATAAAGTTTCAGTAACAAATTACAAAATATAGAGAGAAAAAAACTTTTACAGAAATTTATTATTATTATTATTTGAGTTTCGTTCAATGTTCAATTTGTAAAACAATAAAGTTAAACTGTAAAAAAATATGTATATACATATATTTATGAGCCACAAAACGAAACTAACAAATACGAAATGACAGGCCCAGTCAACAGTTATAAACAAAGTAAAATAGAAAAAATAAGGATTTTTTAAATAAATTGTCATAATCAAGAATTTTAATTGAAACTTTTAAGGAAAATTAAATTTTGGAACAAAATAAGCTCAAGCAATGTTACTTGTTATTACAAAAAAAATATTTATATAATTTTTTAATTAAAATTTTTTAAAATTTTTGCGCTTTCCGGTTTTAATATAATGTAGCTAGCAACACTGTTTTGTTTTCCACTCACTTTTTCCTAACTTCGATTCTTTGTTAGATAAATTTTTTCCAAGACTAACGTTAAATTTTTGTTCAAATTGCAAATAATTTTTTTTGCCTTTAAAAGTTACTTCGATTCTACATTAGATAAATTTTTATCAAGACAAATGTCAAATTGTTATCAGGATAAAAATATATGTAATCAATTTTATTGCAGCGATAAAACAAAATTGTCAGCGTTCGAGCTCTCACAAGTTAGTCGTAAAGTAAGTCAAACTTGTTTAGATTCGCACTAATTTTGAATTGATAAGAAATTATTTAATGTAGACACTATATCAAATATTATAAATAGAGCTGTCTCAAAGTTAAAAAAAGTTTAGTGGTAGAAGTTGTCAACATTTTGTTTTTATTCACAAATCATCATTGAAGCAACCAGAATGTTTTGAAGAAAATAACATCGAGTCTATACTAGCAAAATGTTTAACGAGACAAACGTAAGAAATCTTCTGCTATCATAGATAAATATTACATAGGAGTCTAACGTAGGGTCTATACGAGAGAATTTCAAGTTTTTATCATGATAACAATATATTACGTGTAGACCAAATTATTGCAGCGTTATGATATAATTTTTAGAGCACAAGCGAAGATAAGTTTTGATATCAAATGTCATTTTGTTGTCTTCTGTAAGAAAATATGTAATTCTTTATGCAAATCTCAATAAATTAATTATTTGGAGCAAAAATAACATAAAATAAAACTAAATTTAACAAAAACAAAACAAATATGACCATTAACTTTTGGCAACATTCCTCGACGAAAACCTATAAAAGTGATTTATTATGATAAAATGTTATCTACTTGTTCCCACATATGCTGATATAAAAAAATCGCAGTTACTCTGCCGACGTAACAAATTATGATAGAAAAATCTCTCGTGTAGAGCAGACATATTTTGTGTCAACATTTTGCAAGAATAGAAATTTGTTATCAAAGATCGATATACAAAATTGTTTTAACATTGCTTGATATTATTTTATTATGACACCATTGATAAATATTAAAAAATATATATATATAAAAAAATGCATTAGTCTAGATTAAAAACTTTTACCTGTGGTTTGTTAATAGTAGGAGGTGGCAACACTGCGTCCTTAATCATCAAGCTGCCAGTTAGTTTTAAAAGTAAATCTTTAATGTAGAAAAAAATATTAAATTTAATTAAAATTCTACATAAAAAGGAATGAAATAAAAATTGTATAAAATTGTATAAAATTCAAATCCTTTATTTTAATGACATTTTTTTCTTTGGAAATCAAAATAACTTGATGACATACTTTAGGTTTTTTTTTTCTCCCCCTATTCATTCTTGCGATATTTATATGAAAACATATGTTGTTGTTATTTTTGTTGCTCTACAAATTGCACAAATATAAAATGTCACATCCATCTAAAGAATTTCTCTATTTGTAAAACACATTTGTTCTTCATTCATTCTATTTCTTTACATACTTACATATGTATTTCCTTTTCAAAAAAGGTGTAAATGTGTTTTTGTATATATGTTGCTGTCATTTGGCGTATATTTCCTGATGGGTGGGCGTTTTACTTTTTTTATGTCTCAATTGTAAGACTTTTTAACCCATTTTTCAGTTACTGACATCATACAAATGATGAAGGGTTTATAATTTTGCAAAGAGGTTTTACAAAAGCAAAAAGATACAAACAAATATAAAACTGCTGTTTTGAGGTTTAACTCATAATGATGATTTTTTTAAATAAAAATCCTTTAAATAAGAATAAATTCTATTAAATGAAAAAGTTCTATAGAAAAGCAGGAAGGATAAAAGGATATAGAGTTATAACATGTTATTTTTATGTATATTTAAGTAAGTAGGTGGTATGGAAAAGTCAAGTGTTTAATAAGAGTTTTTATGTTTGAGTTTAAAAGGATATTAAGGTTTAACAAATGTTATACCATTCTAAGTAACATTTTTTGTTGTAAAAGTGACAATCTCATAAATTATTTATGATGTTTGCTTAAGAATTATGGATATTTAAAAAAAGGTTATGGAAGGACATATTTTAGGGAATTTAAGTTTTTGTTTAACTTAAAGATTTTTTTATTTAAATGTATTAATCGTTTATTTTCTTTTCTTTTTAGGTAATTTATTTCTAATAAATAAAAAATTTTTAGAGTAAGTACAATATAAGTAATACAGCTTATAATTAAGAAATATGTCTGTTTAAACAAATTCAAGTTTTAATATTAAAAATATTTATAATAAATTTAAAGTTTATTCGAAGCTACCATGATAGCTAAATTATGAATATGGCAACACTACTAATAATCAATACAGAACAAACAAAAAAATGTATTAACTTGGCAGTACTTTGTGGAAATGTCATTCTTAAACAAGTCGTTGCTATAAATATTAAATAAAGAAACATTTTATTTATTTATGAATAAATTCTTAGACTGGCAAAAACCTGAGAAATACAATTAAAATTAAATAAGGTTTAAAATAAATAAAAATTTTGATTCTTCTTTTAAAAAAAAGAAATAGGTTTAAAAATAACCAAAAGTTAATGAAAAAAATTAAAAATATTTTATTAAATTTTTTTAAATATCTTATAACATATAAACTAAATTTTTATATACCTTTATATCAGATACAATTTAAAATCCGTTGTGATTGAATTCTTTATTTACTATATATAAAGATTAAAGACCTTCCTTTTTTAATTTTCAAACGTGTAAAACCGTCCTTAAACATTTAACCTTTTTGCATTTCACTTTTAACTTACATTAAAAAAAAAAAAAACTTTTATTGATATTTTTATAAATCAAGCGGTTTTTTTCAAAAGCCCCCAAAAAATGGCTATATAAACATTTTAACACGTTATAAAAAAGTGAATTGTTTTTTAATTTATAATTTATTTTATGTATTATTTCACATTGACCTTGTTAACAATTATCAGCCAGCATCATCAGTGGCATTTTAAAAATGACATACACAAAAAAATGTAAACAAAATTTATGCAACTTTTTTTTGCAACAAAAAAAGTCTTATAAGAAAATATAAAAAAAAAAAATTAAAAATCAAAACAAGATCAATGGAACTATAACAAAAATGACCTTTTTTTACAAATTTACACCCGCAAGTCATTACGACTGTTGGTTGATGGTCGATATTGAGCAAGGAATCCCAGTTACAAATATAAAATAAATAATAAAATTATTTGTTATAGCGGAGATAAATTGAAATAATTGCAATTTGCTAACAATTTACACCTTGTTTTTGCAATATATACATTAACAAAAAATGTGCTACTATGTATTTGTGACCACATTTTAAAAACTTAAGGAAGTGACATTGAAAAATCATAAAAATCACAAAACAAAATGTAATTGAAAATCGTTTTTAAATAGTTTTTTTTTCTCATTTATTTGTATTTTATTGAATATTTACAAAAAAACAAATTTGTTTGAAATTAGTAATATTTTAAATGATTTTGAAAATAACTGTGGGGGTGCTTAAAGTTAAGCTTTTAAAATTCTATAAACAATGTTGTTTGTTTTTTTTTAATGACTAAATATGAGTTTAAAATTTTTATTTACTACTAAAGCTACTGATTATAACAACTATTACAAATTACATCTAATTGTAAATTATATTTTTTAATTTATTTCAAATAAAATCTTTTTGAATGTCAATAACCGTTTTGTGTTAACCTAGTAAACAATTTAGTCATTTATTTTATTAAATAATATTGTTGTTATTGTTTTAATTTATAATTATGAGTATTTGTTTAATTTTTAAACTTACTAATTAGATGTTTGTATTTGTTTTGCGTTTGTATTTTCGGCCTGAGGTGTATTTTTTAATTAATTGTTTTGAATACTTTTTGCATGGGTGTAGAATGAATTTGTACTACTGTAGCGGTTTTTTGTTGTCATTGTTGTTAAACATTTGCAATTAACCAATTTTGGCTAACGAGACAAGGAAATTACAAACATAATAAAATAACGCATAGTAATTACAAAAACTAAAATTGAAAGTAAGTGCTCAGTGATTTTAATTAAGTCATTAATTTGGCATTTTAATTATAAAAAAAATAATTATGTAAGTTTTTTAAGGTTAGATTAGATTTAAAATGGAAAATTAAATTTTCGGAGGCAAATTAAGGTGTAGTTTATGTTGAGATAATTAGAAAATATTTAATTTTTTCTGTAAAAAATATATATTTTTTTGAACAAATACTCTGAATTAGGCTGAGTTATTTTTCGCAATTTAATATTGTCATTGTCATCACTTATAAATAACAATTCTCTTTTAAGAAAAACATCTGGCAATTTTTATTTTCTACTTGTTATTATTCCTTAAATCATTATTTGAATGCTTACTGCAATATTTTAATGATTACATGGATAAAACACATTAATATTATGCCAAAATATATATATGTATGTATATACAGCAACCACAACAACAAATAATAATGGAAACATAATCAAAATGATAATTTCATTTCATTCATTGTAAACAAACAATAACAACACGACATGTAATAAAACATAATGTTATTGCATTATGCATAAGTAACAACAACATCAAAATTCAATATGATGTTAAAAAGAGAGAAGGAGACAAACTTACAAAAAAAAGAGTTTTAGGAAAAGAAGAGTAATAAAGATAAACAAACAATCCTATAACATACATATACTTCCGCTTTTTGTTATTATTTGCTGTTTTAAAAAACAACTCCTTTACATTTAGGACCTTAAACAGTCACCACAATTACTGCAACAGATAACATATGAGAAACTTAAACAAAATTGTAAATAGTTTTTATTAAATGATTTTTATAGTTCTGCAAAAAATGTACTTACTAAACTAACAACAACAACTAAAAATCTTCAAGTTGAATGAACTTTTTATTATTGAAAAACATCAGGCAACCAACAACAACAAATACAATATACAACAAACAAAAAAAATATAACAGTAGAACAAGCTAAAAGAAGAAGTAAGTAAACTTCTTTTATTTTTTTAGTTTTCTTTTGTACTTATTATTCTACTCCACTCATTCTGTGTTTTTTCATAAAAGACAGATGTATTTAAAAGTTTCTTTTTTTTTAAAGATGTTAAAAAAGTACTTTTTATTTTTTAATAGAAAAAAACATTACTTTTAACAACAACAGTATATAAGCACTTATAATGTTGTTTTAAAGCGTAAAGAGTAGGAGAATCGTCAACAACATTGTTGCTTTTGAAATAAAACAAAACAACGAGTTTAGCAACAACAACAATTATATATATCCATAGGTGCTGTTTATTTGTTTTTGTAGTTAATACAGCCGTTTTTAACGGAAGCATTTATTTTTAGTGCTGTTTTATCATAGTTATTGTATTTGTACCTTTTTCCTAGGGGAAATGTAGTATGTTATATAATGTAAAATACAAAGTATTATTATTGTTACCTGTTATATTTCAAAAATCTATCAAGTTTAAAAAAAAAACTTTAGCTCTTGAGACAGTTACAAAAAAGGTTTTGCCAAAGGATACTTCGTGCTAAAAAAATAAAAATAAATGTATATTACTGAAGATATTTTGGAAAAAAAGTACTGCGCACGAAAAAAAAAACATCGTAAACACGGATAAAAATTATTGAAATGTTAAAATAATTTAAATAAATCGAAGACTGGAATCATGAATTCAAAATTACAAATTTTTGCCGTAAAAGTAAAAATTTCGTTTTGTACAGAAATCGATTTACTGGAAATGCTTTTTATTATTTTTTCTTACGTTCTGTTTACATTTACATATTTACATTTACGGCAGAGTAATGGAGCCTTAAATAGAAATGTCGATACATTCTAATAAAAAGGTAGCCGAAAACACAATAAAACTTTTATAAACAGTATTCCACAAAATATAAAATATTGTATTTAAAGCAATTAAAAAATATATATATTTATTTTTTTTTAATTTAAAATTGGTATAAAAAACTTTTTAACAAAATCAAACTTCAAACTTCATCGGCATTCATAGCGTTTTTTGTTTTTGAAGTTTCCTTTAATTCTAAACAATTTTAAACTTAATTTTCAATTTTAAATAAAAGTTCTTAAGAAATAAAAACTTTCCATTTACAAATTAACTTTATTTTAATACGATTCATTTCTCATTCAAAATTTTTATTACTAGTAATTTCCTAATGATCATTTGATTTCAATTGCATCGTAAAAATACCATAAAATCAAACTTAAACGTAAGTAGAGCAATAAAAGTAGTTAATTGAACATTTCAAAAGTCATTCAATCTAAGGCATTGTTGTGTGGCAAGGCCTCCCACTAAATTCAACAATTGTGAATTTAATTGAGTTTCAAAACATTATTAAAATAATAAAATAAAAAATACAAATCAAAGCCGGGCAGCATAATGCAGTCAGAATGCACGTGTTCACATTATTAAGTATACACACTTCAATTATTCTAGGGGTTCTCTATTCTCACTCTCTTAAGACCTTTTGTAAACAAAAAATAACAGAAAATAACACAAAGACTGTCAAAGAAACGTCATCTAAAAATGTCATGTTTAAGTCATTGCTTAAAATGAAATTAAAAGAAAAAGGATAGATAAATAAAAATAAATTATTTTGTTTAATTTTTGTGCTAAGTATTTAGAATTCATTGAACTTTGAAAACAAATACTGGTAGATGTTTAATTTTATAAACAAATTTTCCAGGTTTTATTTTGTGTTTTTCATCAGAATTTCAGTAGTCGACAGCAAACAAGCTTTTGAACATGTGTAATATAAAGGTCTTTTTATTAAATATTCTACAGGTGGCTAAAGGGGGCGGCTGAGAGTTACATGAAAACATAATTTTAATTTAATTCTTAAAATTATTTAACGTTTTAAGCCAATGAACCTTGACCAAAAAAATAAATTGAATTTTAATTTATTACAGACAATAGTAACTCTTTTTATTTACAAAATATTTTTGTTCCATTGTTTGGCGGAAATGATAGTTTTTTTTTAAGGGAAACCTTTTTACAATAATAAATGAGTTTTAGAAAATGAGATGAATTTTAAATAAAAAATATTAAGTTATGCCAAAGAAATTTATTACAAAAATAAGAATAAATTATTTTAAACCAAAAAATGTGTATATATTTTAGAGAATAAACTTATAGAACTTTAAAACATATGGCATTGTTATAAATATGTAAAGTTTTTATTGACTGGCATCACCTGCTTTTAAATTAACGGAAGTAAGATTTTTTTCATAAAACCAAAACTATAACCACATCAAAAGAAAACAAATATTAAAATTTCTTTAGAATATATCTAGTTTATTTTTATTATTATTAGTATTGTTTATTTAAATTTTTTAGGTGACATTATTTTCTTTAAATCTTTTATAATTTTATGAGAAAAAAATCATATTCGACCTAAATAATTTCCCTTGAGAAAATTGTCTATAAATAAATTGGCCTAAATTAAAAAAAAAAAACTATGATAATTGTTAAAGTAAAAGTTTATTTCAACAACAAAAAAGCCCAATATGTCGTAATTATCTTTGATTTAAATTGTATTAACCAATTTATATTATCTATTTGTTTATTTCATTTAAGATTTCTATGATAATTATTATTACCTAAAAAAACGATTGACATTAAAGCACGTCTTTTTATAACAAAACTTTTTCATAAATACAAATTTTTACAATAGATTAAACAAATTATTTTAACTAGAGATTTTCTTTTTATATAGTGCACTTTGAGTGTTTGTAAATTTAGTTTTATATACTTTAGTAGGGAAGTTTATTATTGTGATAATAAATTTATGACGGGAAAAAAGATGTTTTATATGTAACCAGATAAGAAGAGTATTTTTATTGCTTATAATTTTTATTACAAATATGAAGTAATAAAATAATAATATAAATAAAAAAACAGTGTTGTTTTGTCATATCTGCCTGGTACGATTTTTCTAAACAGAAATTGTGTGAACACAAACTTAAGATATGAAAACTTAAAGAGTCTTTTTATAAATGTAAATTTCATGATAAAGAAAAACTTCAATTGAACTGAACTAATTGAAATTCACATTTATAAAAGGATTAATATTAAAATATGGATAAATAATAAAATTGATATTTATATCGTCTTGATTTCGACGTTTGTCTTAATAGAAAAATCTCTTCACAAGATCCACATAGAATACATATTTTGCAATTGTTCAAATCCTTATAAGCGGTTGGAAGGATCATAAACAAGTTGTGATCATTTTAATCATAATTTTCATAACAAAACATTTGAAAAAATACGTGTCCTGTTTATTTTAAAAGAATTTTGTAAATAAATAAATAAATAAAAGAAATGAAATTGAGGAAATTTCTCTCCACAAAATAAGTACGCGAAATGAAGAAACTATGTATTCCTCCCCCCAAACGCTTGAGCTACCTCCACGCCTAACCTTATTCATAACAATTATTTAATGGTTTAAAATAAAATAATTTTAAAATTTTACTTTAAAAAACCTTCATATCACCCCCTTCTGTTAGTAATACATAATTTTGTAAATTATTTATTATTTTTAATTTTTATTTATAATCAAAATTGTACCCACCAAAATGTCAAAGTATGACAGCTGTCACATTGACAAATGACATTATTTAAAAAAGATTTCCATTTACAGCTCTTAAAACCAACACCCTGTCCATAAAAATATATGTATATAAAAACAAAAACTTGGTTGTGAACAACAACAAGTGGATTACAAATATTCAGAGGAGGTACTTTTTTAATACTTGAAAAAAAAATAGTTAAATTTTCTTACACAAAAACTGAAATATGAAAAATAAACAAAAATAACACTTTAGTCTTTGTATAGGTGAAGTACTATAAAAAATTAATTGCGTTGTTGTTTTTTTTTTTTTATTTAAATAGGGATTATTTTTTTGTTTCAGTTTATCGATACCCATTATTTAATATTTCTTATTTATTTTTTGTTTCTTTTAATTTAAAATTTCATTTTCATTCATTTTTTTATTTCTTTTACATTTCAAGTGATTGCAAAATATATTTCAAACAAATTGTTTAACATCTTTGTGGCATTTTAAAGTGGTTTAACAAAAATAATAACAAATAAAACCACAAAAACTAAATTAAATCTTAAAAAATAATTTTTTTTGTTTTTGTTTTTTGGTAACACACCTACTTTTCCCAACAAAATATTATATCTTTTGGTACTTTATCTATTTGATATTTAGTGTAGTAATAGTTTGCAATATGTTTTATATAGAAAGAAGTAAAAAACAATTGTTTGTAACTAAATTGTTTTTGAAATAAAATCGAGCTTTTTATGTTTTATTAACATTTTTGCACATAATTGGGTGCGAATTAGTGTAGAAACTATATATGGGAATTTTTTTCCTTTTGAACTTAATTATATGAAGAAATGTATTTTAATTGAAACAATAATCATTTAAAACTAAATTGAACTTTATTTAAATGCATAAATCTTGGTTATAATTCCCTAATTAAACTTGTTTTTGTTTACATTTTTTTTAAAGTACATATCTGGCATCTCCGTTAAAACAGATATGAGGTATAATGTGGCTACACTTTTTATAACAAACAAGTAAATAAAACAGAATAAAGGCGTTAGCGTTTTTTAGATCGATTGAAGCAAAAAATGGGTTTCTCATAAAATTTTAAATTGTTAAAAAAAGCACATTAACGCTATTAAACAATTGATATTTTCTTTTGAAAATATGAAAAATAATTAAAGAAATTTCATACCTTATATTTTATTTCGTTAAGAAAATTTCTTTAAATCTGACATTTAATTTCAATTATGCCAATAAATTTATTTTTGTTTAAATTAAAAGTATATTATTAATCATACTTGTAATTATTCTAATTTTATTTTAATTCTATTCTATTGTTCTTAAGCTTTTAGGAATAGTTTAAAAAAAATCCTATTTATATAACCAAATATGGTATTATAATTCAATGACACAAAAAACAATAAACATGTTATAGATTTGCAAATTTTATTTGCCTTAGAATCAATCAAAGAATCATGCAAAGATTAAAGCAACTTAAAACATTAAAAGAAATAATAAACAAATCTTACCTTTTACAGTCAACATCGTCAAGACTGTGAAATAAAGATCTATCAATAAAAAAATATTTAAAACAAAACTTTAAACTAAAATCAATTGAAATATTTTATACAATCCATACATAAAGTGATTAAATCTTATTTATAATAAAACAAGTGATAGTGAACGTTTTCTATATGAACTATATAAATGACATTTAAATCCAACCATTTATGGTTATATAAAATCAAGCTATTGTTACTGTTATTTTTATAAATTTATTTAGTTTTAATGATTTCTTTTAATGGAGAAACGTGCTAAAATTTATTTCATTTAATCGCCAGATGAAATTTGTAATTTTATTTCAAAATTTAAATCTTAATAAGTGGGTGGAGTGTGGACAGTTAAAAAGAATCAAAATGTAAACCTACATAAATTATTTAGAATTTATTTTGTTTAAATATTTCACAGACCTTTTTTGACATTGAATTTTTTTATTACGAAGAGTTCATTGTATTGTAAAAATTTTATGTAAAAAAAACAGTTGATTAATTTATAGCAAATAAATTTAAGTTTAAATGGTTATACCCAGCAAACAATTTTTTAATTTAAATAATAGAAGTTTAAAACTAAAGTATGTAATCCATACTTATCTAAAGAAAAATTATTATTACTTTCGCTTCCAGGACTACTCTATAACCTTTCTTTATCTTTAATTTGTTTGTGCAATTTTAACTTTTTGCAATTTATATTACATTAAATTTTTTTACGGTATAAAAACTTAACAGCCAATTGATGGTTTTAAATTTTTACAAACATTTTCGCCTCTAGGCTTACTATAAAATTTTGCATAGTTTTTCTTTTAAGTTTAGCTGGTTTCTAAAAATGTTTTTTAGTTTTGTTCCTTAGTTTTTTTTAATTTTTTCGTTTTTAATCTTTAAGAATTATATTTTTTACACCTACTCACTTATAAATTTCATTAAATAATAACCATGTTACGTAATTTCTTCTGATTAAAACTTTTAGTTTTTGTAAATCTAGCTGAAAAAAACTTCATCATCATTATCATGTAGTAGTAGCATTAATACTAGACCTTGTCCAATTAGTTAAAAAATAAAGAACAAGACTCACCTGAGACAAGCAAGAACAAACAAAACTCTATAGTCAGTCACCTTAATGTAAAGATGTCATTCATCTTGTGTTTGATTTGTATGACTGGCCTGGCTAACTAACTGTGTTGTATTATTGAGGCTGTTACTAACATTTTCCCCCTCCACCTTCATTGGCTTGTTAACTTTTCTCCTTATTTTCAGTTTTTTTTTTTTTTATCAAGTGGCCTTCTTGTTCTTGTCGAGTCATGTTTTATCAATCATTAATAAAAATGTTGAAGAGTCAACGATGTCTGCGACTGCGAGAAAAAATAAATACAAGGATCTAAAACAGTTTTGTGCAACCTTCGTTATAAACAAGACGACAAAAATTCACCATGTTCATTTTAAAAATACATATTAATAAAATTGGAAACACAAAATATTGCTGCAATTTCCAATAATTGTCAAAATTGACAGAACAAGTTGTTCATATGGTTGACAGTAAATAAACAAATTTGTGACAGTTTGTTATTTGTTTTGATTAGATTTTTTATTTTCTGTCAAAGTTAAGGAAAATGGTATAGAAGAATACTAAAAATTTATACAAAATTTTGGGTTTAAAAATATTAAAATAAAGTTGTTTAATAGAAATCGTTAAGATTTTTAAAATTATATTATGAAATTATAAAAAGTATGGGAATAATCATAGTTTGTAGTCTATTATTCTTAAAGTTTTAAAATTTATTAAGTTATCGGATTTGAAAATCTTAATGTTTGACCTTTACTATGAAATGATTGAAGTTATTTTTATTTTTATGAGTTTTCAAGTTATTGCCTAAGTTTACTACATTTATGTCCTTTGGTATGTTGGTTACGAAGAATTTCGGATAACTGAGGTACATTATATCGAATAAAATCCTTATAGTTTAGCATTTGAATATCATTGAAATCGATCCATTAATATCTTAAATACAAACAATGTTGGAATCTTGTTTGTCTTAGGTGTGTTTTGTATTAATTCACTACATTATATTAAATAAAAAAAATTTTTGGAAGCACTTAGATGACAGAAATCTTTAACGGTAAAGGAAATTGACATTAAAATAAACATTATTTTTGTATAACTTTTGATAACTGAAAAGCAGAGAACCAAGCCATGGTAAAATTGTCGTCGGCGGCGGCTTTTCCAAGGCAGTATTTGCGGTAGCAAATATGGCAGCTTTGAATATTTTTTATTTATATTTAGTTTTTTTTTTTTCCAAAAAAAATTATTTTGGAAACAAAAAAAAAAAAATTAAAATAAAAATTAAAATACGAAAAAGTAAAATGTGTTCTATAAGAACATTCACCGAAAAATATGTATTCCCAAATATATTTTGACAAAAAAAATTACCTCAGAAATGGTTCAAATGAAGTCAAAAAATACCGTTTAGCAGTTTAAGCCCATACATGATGAACGCGGACATGGGTTGCAAAATTTTAAGTCGTTCGGCTTGGATCTCTAATGAGAAGTATGTGTGTGATATATTAGTTTATCGGATAAAATTTTTGTTGCTATTCAATTTTTCTTTAAAAATCCGTTTTATAAAAAAACTTTTCTACCAAAAATTAAAAAAAAAAAACATTTTTCGAAAAATAAAATTTTTTGTAAAATTTTCACCAACCATTTTATGTTTCCAAAAATTCGAACTTTAACCAAAGAATCAAAATACTAAGGTAGAAAATTCGATTCTTGATTTACCGTGTGATAATCACATTCACTATTAACGGTATGGGCTGATACCTTCGTTTGTAAATTTTAACGTAATTTAATAATTTGATACTGAGTCGTTGTCAACATGATGCCAATTGATTTATTAATTTGAACAAACATTTTTTATTTTAAATAGGTACCAATAAAATTCGCTATTTATACTGAATTGTATAGTTTTGAATACATGTGTGGTTGATTTTTCTCTAGAAAACTTGTTTTATATTAAAAATAAAAATTTACAATTTCAAAAAGTCTATATCAAAATTAAATTTTTCAAATTCACATCCAAACATTCATTAGTGCCTGCATAAATATTACAGGTAACTATACTGCCTGCTAATAATTGTCTGGCAAAAATTAAAATCAATCTGTTTCGTTTCTAAAAATCAACAACTATTTTGAATATTAATGTCGCATGAATTTCTTCTTCTTCAGTCTCACCAACAAAAATCAACAAACGTGACAAATCAAAAGACATCTTTTAAAGAATTCATTTAACATGTAACTGCTCTTTTTGCTATTTTGGCATCTATTTAGCAAAACTAAAAATATGACCATCATCAGCAAAAATAAACACAAAGCTATAGAGATGATCATCATCAGTGTCTACATTAAAATCCAAAGAAAAAAAAAACATTTTGGAAAAATATTTGTTGACAAACGCAATTTTGCGTGGCCGATTGCGATGAAGACGACACAGACTTAGCCGTCTGTTACGGCTTTAGCAAAGTTTTTTTTACAGAAAACTCACAAAAAAACTTCTTAATTAACTTCCACCATAAATGTCATTTATATCATCATCTTCTTAAACATGCAATATACCGGAAAATTATTTCTTAGCTAGAGGTTGCACTTGGTCTCCTTTTTGTTAATAACAAAAAAATAATACTTCTTCTGACTTCATTTGTTTTAAAGAAAATGCTAATGACATGTTGTTTTTTCAATTTTGCATAGTCTGGCATAGTATTTTCTAAATGGCCAATTCAGTTTTAGTATTTATATCTTTTAGAAAAAGAAAAAAAAAGTAAATAAAGTCACGCATTTTCATAGCTCCTAGAAATTTTTAAGTATAAAGAGTTTTTTTTTTGCGTTTTTCTTTACACCTATTATTTTTAAGATTTTCTTGTATTTAGATTTAAAGTAACGAAGAATATGAAATTAATTAGTAAATTTTTCTTAACAATTATTTTTGTAGCTAAAATTTTTTTATGTTAAGAAAAATGTATGGTTTAGTTGGCTAATAAATAAATTTGTTGATCTCAGCAAAAAGAAACAAGAAAATATATATAAAAAGGTATTTTAAATATTTAATAGCTATGGTTTTGAATTTGTTGATAATAAAATTATTATTGAAATCCAATTCAATTTCATTCTTTCGGAACTATGTTTTATAAATTTAGTTAAATAGCATTTTACAACATTTCTTTATTAAATATTAAATAGCAGCATTAATAGCTATAAATATCAATATTAGATCCTATAAACAAGTTTAATTTGAATATCTTTAACTCTCCTACACAGAAAAAAGGAAAAATCGACTTCAATTACGAAATTTGTAATATTAATTAATTGTTAATTGATTTTGCTCTAATCATCAAAATGATAATATTAATAACTACAATAATTGATTTTATTATTACAGCTTTATCTTCAAAAGATATAATGAGCTGAAGATTGTTGAAAAACTATTCAAAATTTATTTTATTTCTATATTTTTATAGAAAAAAATATATTTTTCTTTATATTTTTTGTAAAAACTGTCAATTTATTTAATTATATAAATTAATAACAATTAGAAAATTATTTATATTAATAAATAATATAAATAAACTCCAATAAAAATTTAGTTAATAATTTTATTAAAAAATAATTTGAAATATTTTTTTCTGTGTAAGATATAGATACATATCTTACACAGAAAAAAAGAGTATTAAAGTATTAAATTGTGTTAAGAGATTTCGACCATTGAAACATATTTTGCGAAGAAGACATATCCACATGATATTTTGGAGGCTAAGAAAGTTGAAAGCATAATGAAAACTTTGTTATCAACCGTTTCCAAGTTTTTGAATTTAAGGTATGTTAAGATTTTTTCAATCGCACTCCTCAGTAGAGATTTATTAACTCCCAAGGTTGCTAGTATATTACTAAACAATGAACTTTTTCAAGAATTTTTCCTTATTTTTTCTATTACAAAAATTCTTCTATTTAGACAACATTTCACTTGCAAAAAATATTATTACTGTGAAACTTTTTCTTTATGAAAAATATTTCATTGCTATTTCGTCAAATTAATTTCTTTGAAAATGTTTAGTTTATATTTTTCTTTTAAACATTTTTTTTTATTATTGTAACATAATTAAGCATTTTTTTTTTATTCTCACCGCTTACAAACGCTTTTCCTCATTCATACATTTATATTAAATAATAGTTTCCAAGAAATTGTTACTACTAATTCTTTGTTAATTCTTTATTATTTTTCCCGGTTTTCATAACCCTCCCCAAACAACTATCAACACACAAAAAAGTCTTTGTACTCAAAAATATTTCATTTGAAAACATACAACAACAAGAGATTGCATTAAAACTATGAACAAAAAAAACTTACTGACAATTAACGTATGTAAGAAAGAAGAAAAAAATAAAAGAATTAAATTAAATTGTTTAAAACAATAAAAGTTACGCGAGAATTTCTGTAATATTTTCACACACAAATAACGTTTCATTGAGAAGAAGTTGACGTGAAAATGAGAATTGCTAGTAAAAAAAAAAAAAAGAAAAACAGCATGAAAATGAAGAGGTCTTAAGAAAAGTAGAAATAAAGACGGGTTTTTTATAATGGAATAATTAAATAAAAGTTAATAAGACAACAATTAAACACTCCAAAAAATTTGTGGTTGATCTTTCATAGATTGAAAGACAAAATAGTAAATTTTTAGAAAAATATTACCCATAGCCCCCAGCGTTCCGATTCACGCTAGGGACTCTGACCTGATTCATTACAACGAGAAATATTCTTAGTTAATCTCTTTTGGTACAAAAGCTATGTAATTGTTTTGGTACCACTCCTGAGTGTTCTTAGGTAGTAACATGATGCCAAATCGGACCAAAAATATGTAGACTTATTGTGCTTTTTTTATTTAGCATTAACTTTTCGCACCAAATAGTTTGAATACTGAGCTAACGGGGGTGCTAACTCGAGTGTTTGGAATTCTTTTCAATATGCTTTCAATTTTCTTGGCCTTCCCAATATCATGTGGACCCATTACCTGATTTCTATAACTATGTGAGACATTTTTTATTCGAAAGAATAATACTCACCTTGTATAACAACAGGATGAGTAAGAGAAAATCCGTTATTTTTTTGTTTACTTGATAAGATTTTTTGTAAATTGTTGGCAATGTATCACACTTTTCAGAGTTGATTTTCAAACGATTTATTGACAAATTATAAATAAACTCTTGGCTAACTCTCGGCTAAGCTTAATCAGTCTGCTAGTTAGCAAATCGTTGTGTGTGATGTATACACAGTGGCTAATTTTTCGTTATAGATACGGCCGTAAATGATTAGTACAATAATAAATTATTTCTCGATTCGTAAACTATTCACAAGTTACAGAAACTAGGCACATGTTTCATATCAATGGTCGAATTTTCCTGATACTATTTAATAACATTGGAGCCAGTTTGACAACTGACATTTAGTTTTTTTTTTTTCAAATTTTGTAATAATTTATGCACGTACACCTTTTTTGTCACTTATTTTAATCAAACTCACAACAAATCAATATGGATGTAATTAAAGTAATATATTTTTCGATCGAACTCCTTACTGCGCTGACTTTAATACAACTACAAAATATAATTTGTAGTTGTATTAAAGTCATTCAATAAATAAAAGTCATCATAATTAGTGACTTTTATCCCTTGCGAAGGGTAGTCATCTTTTATTTAATATAATCTGGCAACTCCCTTTTTAAAAACTGGTCACGAGAATTTTTTAGGTTAAGCATGGTCTCTTTCAATCCTTCGAATGTAAAACAAAAATTATTTCAATTAGTTTTTACATGGGATTTTCTTTGAGTGTAAAATATGGGTATTTATATCCAAAATTGAACATACAAATATACAATTACAAACACATTGCCATTGAAATAGATCCCATTGCATTCGCTAATGAATGACGCATCCATCGTAAATACCTCGATGTTTATAAACAAAAAATACCACAACAACAACTACTTAAACTAGCCAACAACAAACTATCTGTCTAACTGGCTACAACAATAAAAAATACAATAAACCAACTAGTTTTTTTGTCTTTCTTTTTTTGCCACAAAATAAAACGACAAACGCGACGCCTTTGACAAAGTACGTGCCACCTTAATAAAGCGGCGACTAAGTGTTGAATGCTTCCGGCAAATAACAACAACTATTACTACTACTACCACAACAACAACTATCAGAGTCATCCAAACAACTACAAATGTTCCTAGAACAAGAAAAAAAGATTCTTTCGAAAACTTACAACAGATACTGGTAGTTTGAAAACAATATTTCATTCTTTCTTTTGTGATATTGAAATAGAAAAATAAAAACAAATAAAATAAACATTGATCTGCCACAACAACAACAACAATAATAATAATAATGCATAGAGTACTCCACCTCTTCGTCAAAGTTGTTTGCAACAACTAAACTCGAAATTGTTAAGACAAATAGTTGTAAATGTAAAATGCCTAAGCAGCCAGCCAAACCAGCCAACTAAGCAAACACCAGTTGTTGTTTTTATTTTTATGAAGGAGTTAGTTGTTCTCACTCAACCGCCAGACGACGTAATTGTTTTAAAAGGAAACGTTTTTAAGAGCCCATAAAATAATGGTTACACAAGTGTCTATTTGTAAAAAAAGAAATGGTCAATGCAATAGCACACTCCTTGAAAATTTCTAGTAAGACGGACAGGCTGTAGTCTGAACAACCATTTATTTGAACAAATGTTAGCTTAAACCTCTTGGGATCACCTGGTAAAAAACCAAAGAATATAAATAATTATATTTTTTTCTTTTTTTCTCAAATCACTTTTTTTGTTTGTGGCTCTTCTTGTTGCCTGTTGTCAAAGTCACTCTTGTATTTTCTAATTGGTTTAAGTTCTTTGTGTAGTTCTTTTTGTAGTTGTATTTCAATAATTTCAAACACCCCGTTTATGATTATAAGAGGGATTTTAAAGGAATTAATTCTTTGATTTAAGGAAATTTTATATTCAAAACGTTTCATATTTCTCGTTATAAAAAAAATTATTAAAAATTCAGTTTAAATAAAATCTTTTTAAGAAAGACCAATATTATTAATTATTAATAGTGTAAAAAAATTAATAAGAAAAACTTGAACATGAGCAGTTTTCTGCTGAATATGTAATTATTAAAAAAATATACCATATTCTCGAAAAAATATTAATTATTAAGTTAACAAAAATACAAAAATCTTTAAATATTATTTTGTAGTTTTGAGTTTTAAATATTGAAATAATACATTCTTTAACATTTCTGCTGATTTCCTAATGATCTTCTTCATTCATGTTGTACTTATTTTTTTATACATACATATGTATGTATGTTAGTTTTTAGTTAAAAAAATCAATTCATTTCATTTGTATCTCGTTCTATCAACAATTTATGGTTTCAATGTGAACTGTCTAACCATTTCATGTTCTTCCAAATCCATAGATATTTAAACAACTTTGGTAGAAATGTTTTTGTCTCGATTCGATTTCCGAGACACCAAATGATTTAGTATGCAAGCGGTATATTGCAGACATAGATTTCGAAATATATATATATATTTTTTTTTTTTCGATAATTTATTACTTGTTATGTGACAATTGTCGTGTGTTGTTCTTGTTTTTCTAGTTGTATTTTTGTTGTCATCTTTAATGTCTATCACAAATGAATTATAGAAAAATAATTTAATTGAGAATAAATTTGAACAGGGTTGTTAGATATTAAATTAGGAAAAAATATTTGAGACAATTTAAGTCAAAGAAAGTATTTGTTTAATACAAATAATAAAATTTCCTTAATACAGCTTGAAGAACCTCAACTAAAATGCAAACAATAATTTCATTATTGCATATATTTGTTTTCTATAACAAAATACACTTTGTTTATGCTTCAACTGCGACCAGTGTTGCCAATTTAGCACTTTTAGTGCTCGATCTACCACTTTTTAAACTCGTCTAGCACCAAAAAATTGAATCTAGCACCTGGTACTTTTTCTAGCACATATCATATTATTTTTGGCATTTTTTGTATAGTTTTTAAATATGTAGTATTGTACTATAAAAACATAAGTTTTTTCCTAGTTGTCGTTTTTTTTATATCAAAAAAAGTGCAATACATTTATGAGCAAAATTTTATTTTAAATAATCAATTTTTTAAAGTGGATTTTTGTTACTATTTTATTATTATCATTATTATTTAAACTATAATTCCTATTTCATTAAGAAAAAAACTTTTTTTTTATTTTTCTGCGGAAAATACACAAAAATGCGTAAATGTATGATTCTCTATAAATAAAATAATTAATTGGAAATAAGAAACTATTGTCTTCGTTGTTAAAAAATAGAAGTTTTAGGCCTTTTAAGACATCTTTCAAAATCAAAAAGTCTAGAGAAAGTTTTTAAAGCTATTTCATGTATATAATAACTCTGGATAATTCGTCAATCTAGACGACATTTCCTAACATTCCATTTCATGACTCTATAATATGAATTAAACAAAAAAGTCCTTTCTTATTAAATTATAGTATAACATAGAAAATACCATAAGAAATTATATAATTTAATCTAAAAGTTGATTCTAGTTAAATTCCCTAATTTTCACTTCAGTTTGTTTCAAAAATTATTCAGTAAACAAAATATTAAAAAATTGTTTTCAGATAAAAAACTTAAAATATGGAGCCTCAGTTGAAGTAAATTTAAACTTTAAAGTGCTTATTATTATTTCGATAGAATTTTGATAGCATTTTGGCAATTCGGACTTAGATCTGCAATAAATATTCAAATTATCGAATATATACTGAATTTGCTTTTAATAATAAATGAAATGTTAAAAATCAAACTTTCGGTAAACATCATTCAGATAATTGGTTACCTTTACATAGGATAGAATTATTAATTTAAAAATTCCTCTTAACAAATTTTGTTTAATTTTTAAAGAATTAATCAATTTCTCTTTTTTGAACATATATGAAGAGTTTTTGTTTTTAGCACTTTTTTCTAGCACCTTTTTTTAATTTTTGGCACTTTCTAGCACTTCTCTTATAAATTCTAGCACTTTTTCCCCTTAGATATTGGCAACACTGACTGCGACTGACAGCTACGCAAGTTGCATTATTTTGTTATTAGTTTATAAAAATGCTTTATTTACATTAATTTTTACTACTTTTTACTACTTTTTTTTAGAAAAATCATTAAAATATCACAATAAACAATTGCTATTTTTTTGCCACATTATTTCTTAATTATATATTATTTAATTTTACTTTAGCATTTGAAAAATATTTCATAATTTCATGCAGCCACTTTGTTTTTCAACATGTTGCTTAATTTCTTTTGTTTTTACAAAATATGTTTCGCAACATACTTTAAATCAATTAATCAATCAATAATTTAAACATATTTTTCTTAATAGTTTTGCTTACTAAATTAAATTATATAAATTTGTTTTCGTTTCATATTAAAATGCCTGCTTAATCAGCAAATAATATTAAACAATTTGGTAAAAATGTTTATAAACATGAACATATGTTTTTCTTGTTTTCTGTTAAAGAAAAATTTCAGTTTTTTTTTAACTCTAAATTTGCATAAAATCACTTGAAGTTTTTTTTAAACAAAATGTTTGTTTGTTTGTATGTGAATTAAGTTTATTAAATTTATGGTTAGCAAAGTAGAAAAAAAGAGCCAAAGAAATAGCAGTCGCATACAAACATATGAGTTTGTTTATATAAACCAAAAGTAGATTCTTTCATCACACATGTAAACAATTTTAAAAAACATCCCAAACTGTCTGGTTTTCATGTTTTTGGTGCCCCAACTGACAAATAAACCAAAAAAAGAAAAGAAAAAAAACATCAAGAAAAGAAAAAATATTGAAAATAAAATAAAAAATAATGAATAACAACAAATAGTGTTTATAAGCAACAACTTGTTGATTATTCCAAGCATGACGCCCAAATATTGTACACAAATTATTGAAACCAACACTATTATTGCCACTAACGGCCACAGCTACTACTACTACTAACTCATACATAGTTTTTGTAATATTTTAGCAAAAAAATAAACAAGAAATTTTCATTCAACAACGAATAAAATGTCCAGCTGGTTGAGTAGATTTAATGACAAACAAAAGAATAACGCAAAATTTTGTTAAGAAAATACAAAAAGAAAAAAAAAACTAATAACTTGGAAAACACTTAAACATTATGACAAAAATTGTACATTTAATAAATAATAATTACCGGTTTGTTTTGACCGGTTTCTTAATCATCCTCAACGTTTTAAATAACCCAAAAATTAAACATTAAAAAATTTCTAAAATAGTTTGAAGAAAATTTTATGAATGAATGAATATTTTTTCCATATGTAAATATTAACAC
>MINK01172559.1:0-23094 GCA_001735545.1 Phormia regina
TAATTTATAAAAATTTCGCATAAAATAATTCGATTAAATAATTGAGTTTTATTCGATTAGATTTTGTGTTTTATTCGATTAAATGTTCATTAAATTTTTTTAGAGTTAAAATTCAATAAAAGTTTGTTTAATATTTCGAATATAAAATCAATATTTAAAAAGATTTTAATTAATAAAAAGAAATAAAATTAATCGATTATATAACTAGTTTTTATTCGATTATATTTAGGTATTTTTATTAAGCAGTTATTTGATTAATTTATAAAAATTTCGCATAAAATAATTCGATTAAATAATTGAGTTTTATTCGATTAAATTTTGTGTTTTATTCGATTAAATGTTCATTAATTTTTTTTGGAGTTAAAATTCAATAAAAATTTGTTTAATATTTCGAATATAAAATCAATATTTAAAAACTAAGATTTAAATTAATAAAAAATAAAATTAATCGATTAAATAACTAGTTTTTATTCGATTACAGTTGTTTTTATAAAGCGGTTATGATTAAATTATAAAAATTTTTAAAAAATTATTCGATTAAATAACTGAGTTTTTTTCGGTTAAAATATAAGGTTTTATTCGATTAAATTTTTATTCTTTTTTTTAGTGTTTTGTAGTGTTTGTTTAATATTTCGAATATAAAATTATTATTTAAAAACTAATATTTAAATTAAAAAAAAAATTAATCGATTAAATAACTAGTTTTTATTCGATTACATTTATGTTTTTTTTTATTATGCAGTTATTTGATTAAATTATAAAAATATTGAAAAAATTATTCGATTAAATAACTGAGTTTTATTCGATTAAAATTTTAAGTTTTATTCGATTAAATGTTTATAAAATTTTTTCAGAGTTACAATTCAATAAAAACTTGTTTAATATTTCGAATATAAAGTCAATATTTAAAAACTCATCTCTCAAATAACTGAATATTTACCGATTAATCGTTTAAAGTTTGTGAATTATTCGAATTAATAAAGTTTACAAACGAGCTAATGATTTTTTAATCAGTTTTTGTATGAAGAATTAAATTTTTAAAATTAGGTAAAATTAATCGATTAAATAACCGGATTTTATTTGACTAAATTTTTTGTATTTTTAATTTATCATAATATTAAATTTTAATTAAATATAATATGAAATAATATATATTTAATTAAAATATATAAAATAAATATAAAAATAATAAATATATAAAATAATCATGACACTTTTAATCGATTAAATTTCTACTTTTTTTACGATTAAACATTTAAAAACTTGCTATTACATTTTTTAATTAAATGCAATTATAGCGAAATATTCTAAAATTTTGAGCAAAATTATTCGTTTAAAAAATTCGAATTTTAATCAAATAATCGATTAATGAAAAATTAAATTTAAATTAAAAAAACATAAATATAAAAAAAAATTATTCGATTAAATAATCGGTTTTTATTCGATTATATTACTGTAAGTTAATTAACGAGTTAATAAATTTCATAAAAGAATTTAAACCGAAATTTATTAAATAATCTTTTTTTATTTATTTTTAAAATAATTTAATTTATTTTTAAAATTATTTCTTTATAAAATTAATCGCTTAAATAATCGGTTTGCATCTTATAAACGATTTTTCACAAACATACAAGTTTCTTTCGTAAGTCTTTGAATTTTAACACTCTCTTTTAATGTAATGTTTGTTTCTTAAGTCTTTGTACAAATCTCATTCTCTTTATTTCCGCTATGATATCAAGTTTGTTTTTTAAGTCTTTTTGTTTGGTTTTAAGTTAAGTTTAAGTTTGTAGCTTAAGTCTTTAACTAATCTCACTCTCTTTAAATCCGTTGTGAAGGAAAACGAGTTTGTTGTTTAAATCTTTAGTTTAATTAAAGTATTTATAAGGAAATTGGATATTTTTAACATGATTTTAAACTAAATAATTATATTAAATTAAAAAAAAAAAAATTGAAATTAAATTAAAATTTTATATTTCATTTTCTAAAGTATTGTAGTTAAAATTTCATATGCTTGTGTATTTTAAAAATTGTGTAATAAACTTGTGTAAGTGTTAATTTTGTAAAATGTGTAAATAACATCCTGGCAGTGTTTTTGTTTTAAATTAAATTTGTTTAAAAAATAATCTCAAGTTTAAACTATTTATCTTTTTTCGAAAATTTTGTATTGCTTTTTAACTTTTTTTCACAACTTACCTCTTTTTCTTCTTCTTCCAATGTGAATTCCTTCTTCTTAACAACCTTAAGTTGATTACGGAAGTTGAATTCGGCAGCCTTCTTTTGGAGCTTGGCGAATTTGTTTTCGTATTTGGAAACCTTCTTCAAAGCAGGCTTAACGCTATAAATTGTAAAAGAAAATTATTAATATTTTCTAACATTTTTATAAAATAATAATAAAAAAATACTTACAACTTGCCACGAAGATCGTTAACTTGGGCATTGAGATCGTTGATCTATAGGAGATTTAAAAAAGTGGGAAAAAGGGATAAAATAAAAATGGTTATTATCAAAGAATTTTAGTTAAAAAAAATGTAATACAAAATAATTTAAAGTCTGCAAAATAAAATCAAATTTATTGAGGAAATAAAAAATTTAAGAAATTTTATAAAAAAGATCTAAGACAAAATTTATTTAATATTTACATTTAAATTTTGAAGAAAAGTACTTCAACAAATATTCCTTTTATTAAATTTGATTTTATTTTACAGCTTTTTAGAAGAAAAAACAAAATTACTTTTTTTTTTTTTGAAAATTACATAAAAAAACAGTTATAATTAAAAGCTTTTGAAAACATTAAACAAGCTTTAAGTTTTTTGAAGCTTTTTTTAATCTAATTATCTTACAAATAAACATGCTTTACTAAGACTTTAGAGCGCATAAAAATTAAAAGCTTTTTTTTCTGTACAATATAAAACAGATCTAAGGAAAGAAATTTATTTTTATTAGTTAAGAAAGACATCAAGAGATACATAGACATAGAGATAGAGAGACATAAGTAGATAGTATGAGCTGGAGATATAGTGCTAGAAAGATTAATTTGGTTGTTGGTTTTAGTAGAACACAGAGTGATTTAGAGCTTTTAACAGAAATAGATAGAAAATCATAAAGAAATATAGAGTGGTTTTCTTGGAAGATAAATTTTTTTTGTTTGTTTACAATAAAACTTAAATATAAAGATTTTTGAAAAATTTTAATAGAGTTGTAGTAGAAAAGGAAGAGAATATAAAAAAATATTAAGAACATTTTTAATAATTTAGTTTTTAAACATTTATAAAAAAATTATTTAATTAAGAATTAATTTTAAAAAAATTTTTCTATTTTCAGTTTAATTGAATAAATATTTATACATTGAAATAAATATTTATACATTTATTATTCGAATAATAGTTTACAATCCTAGGAAAGTCGAATAATCGAATTGCTTGTTATTGGCTTTAAATAAACAGTTTTGATAATAGAAATAAACTATTCGATTAATATATTAATATATAAAAAAATTTGAATCAATTACTAGATTTTAATTGAAAAAAAAAATCAATAAAAAACTATTTAAAATCGATTATATAATCGGCTTTTATTTCAATAATTTATTTAAAAATTCATTAAAAAACTGAATGAAATAAAAAATCTATTGTCAAAATTTTACGATTTGAATTAAAAACATTAAATTTTATTCGCCTAAATAACCGGTTTTTATTCGAATATTTTATTCGATTAAAAAATTATTTAAAACGGAAATTTATTAAACATTTAAATTAAGAATAAATTGCTAAAAAATCTATTTCGATTAAATAATCTTTTTTTTTAATAATTTATTCGATTAATAGCTTAAATGAAAAGAAAAGAAAATAATCATTTGAATTTTCAATACTTTTAACAACAAGATGCTATTCGATTAAAAGAAAAAATTAAAATTTTTATTATTTTTAGAATCGTTAATAATTAGTCGGGTGTTATTCAAATGATTTATTCGATTAACCATTTTTTNTTTNTTTATTTTTTTTTTTTTGTTTTTGAACAGAAATTCATTAAAAATTTGAATTAAGAGTTTCGTATTAAAATTTTGTGATTTTTATAGATTAAATAAAACTATTCGATTAATAGCTTAATAGAAAATAAATGAATCATTTGAAATTTTAATAACCGGTTGCTAATCAAAGTTGATTAAGCAAAAGATAAATCTAAATTTTAAAATTTTAATTAATTTTGTAATGGGTGATATTTACTATAAATTATTCGATTAATAATTTTCCAAATCTTTAGATTGTAATCGATTAACTATACGGTTTTTATTCGAATGTATAATTCGTTGAAAGAATTCATTAAAAATGAAATGACGAAGAAATTAACCAAATTTTCGGACTTTTATAATTAATTCGAATAAAAAAATTCGAAACAATTAACTAAACTTTAATCGAATCAAATAAAAATAAAAATCTCAAACGATTTGACATTTTTATTGAAACAATAAATTCGACTAAAAAATTAAATTGAAAATTTTTTAATAATTTGGAATGTTCTTAAAAATTTATTCGAATAAAATAATTAGAAACATTTGGCTTAAAAATTTAATAAAAAAATATTTGAATAGAAATGGTTAAACAAATTTTAATTGATTTATATTAAATGATTAAAAACTTAGCAGCAACAATATTTATTTTTTTTTTTATTTATCGATTAAATAATCGAGTATTATTCGAACAAAAAATTACAATTGATTTAAAAAGAGAAAAATATGGATAAGAAATTAACAAAAACTGATAATAAAATGTTGAATCAATTGACCAAATTTTAATCGATTTAAAATTATATAGCAAAATATTTTTATATAAATTTCATATTTTAAATATAATTTGTTAAACAAATTTATTTTTAATGATTTTAATCGATTAAAAGCTTGATTAAATAAAGTTTTTTATACTTTTCGTTTAAATAACCGATTATTCGAATGAAATATTAAATAAAAAATAAAAATGGTAATTGATTTAAATAGAAATAATTAAAGGAAACGATAATAAGATGCTGAATCAACTTATTAAAGACGTTTAAAAAACGAATATTATTCGAATAATTTATTCGACTAAAAAAAAATTATATATATTTTTTTATTTTATTTTTAAAACAATCAGAATGAAACAAAATTTTATTTATTTTAAACGATTAGCCTTAGAACTCTACTGGGATTTAAAGAGTTTAGAATTAAAAAATATTAGATTTAATATGAATAAATCTAAAGTTTTCAATTATATATTACGGTTTACTGTTAAAAATATAGTAATGGATTCCCTTTTTTTGTAATATTGTTTTCTTATTTTATATTCCTTGGTATTATAACCTACAATCTCTATATTTAAGTTTTATTGTAAATTTTATTAAATTTTTATGTTTTTTTAATAAATATTTTTTTTTTTTTTACTTAGAACAGCATAACATTTCTTTAATTTAATTTGTTTTATTGTTTGTGATAAAACTACTTTAAATTGCTCTAAAATTGTTTAAACAAATCGGTGATTTTTTTAAAAACTACGTGAAAAAAAGAAACATGAAACATAAAAAAAAAGAAACAAAATGAAAATTACTAATTATTTCAACACTAAACGAGGTACTGCACACAGTATGGCACATACAAATTATATTAATTTAGAATTTATCTTAAAGATAACTAAAATAAACTCAATTCTTTTGCCCAAGTTATAGAATTAAAAAAAATACTAATTATTGCTAATGATGATGTAAAACATTTTAATAATGATTTGTGTTTTTATTTGTTTGTGTTAGAAAAAATAATAATAAAAATAAAGAGAGTAAGATAGAGAGAAAAAACCATTAAAGCAACACAATTAAAAAAAAAAAATAAATAAAAAATCTAATACAAAAGTGTTAAGGATTTTTTTTTTTAAATAGGGAATTTAAAGGATTAACCATTAAGTGTTGCTGAGAGGTCATATAGATTTTTATTTTTTACTTTTAATTAAAAATAAATTTTGGTTGTAAGGATTAACGCACAAACAAAATACATACTTTTTTCTATTTCACACATAGATTTATTATTATTTTTTTTTTTTTATAAAAATTGAGTTTATTTTTTTTTCTCTAGTTTCTTTTTTAAATATTTTTTATATTTTAAAAGTGCCATACTGTTGCTGTTTTTTTTAAACCTTTTTTTTATTCAAAAAAATTATATAAATAATTAAATGCCTCAATTTTAAAACTAAATGATTTTTGTTTATTTTTTATTTTATTTTAGAATTAATAAATAAAATGATTTATTTTATTTTTTTTTATAATTAAATATTCTATGTATGCATGTTCTAAATGAAAAAAAATTATTATTAATTTTTTTAAACAAATTTATTATTATAATTCTGTTTGTGCAATAAGAAAATGGTGGATTTTATTTTTATTTTTTTAACAAAATGGCAGATTTTTTTGGTGGTTGGTGGTAGGTTTTAGAAAAAAAAAATTAAAACTATTTGATTATAAGCTTTTTTAAAACTTTTAGTGTGCTTGGCGTTTTTTTGGTGTTTGATTTTAACAAAAATATATATATTTTTTGGCATTATGAAAATGATTTTTTTATATATTGTTGTAGTTGGTTTGTAATCATAATATTTTTTTAAAACATTTATTTTTTAAGCCTTAGTTTTAACAAATAAAAACACAAAACATTATTTATCATAAAAGAAAAAAAATGTCATCACATCATTCTAGTTTCTAAAAAAAAAAAAATACTAAAAATTAAGAAAAAATTATAAAAAAATTGCGCTTAAATATTAAAAAAAATATCCATGTGTTTTGTATAGTTTTTGTAGGGAAATGTCAGTGTGTTTTTGTAAGGGGATAGGAAAGGAATCAGTATAAAATTAGGGAGGGAGGGAGTAAGAAAGTGAGTAAGAAAATGTAAACAATTGGCAAAAGAAAAAAAAAATTAATTTTAAGAAATAATTTATTTTTTTCTTGCAAAAAGGGGGAGTTTTTATACTTTAGTTAAGGAATATTATTTAAAATTCAAAAAATGTTGAAATTCGTTTTTTTTTTTGCTAAATACAGTTTTGAAATTGATTTTTTATATTTTTAAAAAAATTTGTACTAAAATGTTTAAAAATACTTTTAAATTTCAAAGAAGTTTGAAAAAATTCATTTCTGAAAATTGCTTTAATAAATTTTTAAACACATTTTTAATTTTCTCAAAAAAAAAAGACACAAATTAAAATAAAATTGAAATTTATTTTTGCCCATAAACAAATACAAAAAGCCTTTGGAACTCTTTTAAAGATTCTAAAACAAAATCTTAGATATTTTTTTTTTTTTTAGTTTGGACCCACAAAATAATAATTTCAATATTGAAAGGGTTTAGGTTAAGAAATATTCTAGAAAATTGTGCTTAAATAAAAAAGTTTATTATTACAATTAAATTAAATAAAAAAGAGAAAATTAAATATTTGAGCAAAAATAATAATAACTTTTTGACCTTTAAAAATATGCATTTTGTCCCTAAAATTCTAAAAAGGGTTGGGTTATGGAGAAAACAAATTTACTTTTTGCCCTTTAAAAATGTGCATATTGCCCACAAAATTTTATAAATGGAATAGTTGTTTCCTGAAAGATTTGTTGAAAAAGATTAGAATTTTTAAAGAATTGTGAAAAAAAATAATTTTTTGCCCTTTAAAAATTTGCAATATGACCCCAAAATTCTAGTTGAGAAAATTAAAATTTTTGTTTGGAAAATATTCAATAAATGTGGTAAATCTAAAAATGATTTCCAAAAAACCAATTGAAAGAAAATTTTTCACTGAAAATGCGAAATATTCTTAGGGTAAAAATATGAAATTTTTGCCCTCATTCTTATCTTAATAAAATTTCATTAGTTTGCATTAGTTAAAAGAAAGTTTCTGAAATGTTTAATAAAATTTTAAGCAAATAATAGGTTTTGCAAACAGTCTTTGCAATTAATCGTGTTAAAAATTTTGCCCTTTAAAAATCTGTTAAAATTGTTGCCCTTTAAAAATCTGCATTTTGCCCCTAAAATTTTCTAAGAGAATCAATTGTTTAGAAATGTAAACATTTCAATGAAGAGTTTTCAATGAATTTTATAAATAAGATTAAGGTTTTAACAAAAGAAAAAAAATTTATGCAAAAATGTTACCTTTTTGCCCTAAAATATTTTTATTAAATTCAATATTAGGCCAATAGATTTAGTTTAAAATAAACTATTTGAAATATTTAACATAATTTTAAATAAAAATTTAGAAAACAGAAGATTTTGTTGGACATTTTTTATAAATTAAAAATTATTAATGAAATTGCAAGATTTTTAGGGCAAAAATTTCACCTTTTCGCTCCAAAAGTTTTCTTGATAAAATTTAAATATTTAATATTTTTTTTAATGTTTAACTAATATTGGAATTCAACATTTTATTAAAAAAATAGGACAAGTTAATAAAAATATTCTTAGGTTTCAAAAATGTAACAATTTTGCCATCCAAAATTTTTTTCAAACTTTTGGTTAAAATTTAATTTGGGGTTTGATTTGAAAATTATTAAGAATATTGCTATTTTCAAACATTTCAACTTTTTGCTCCAAATGTTTTCGCCATAAAAATCCAAAAAATGCAAATTTTCTTAGGTGCAAATATATGATCATTTTGCCCTCAAATATTTTTTTAAAAAAATTTTAGTAAAAAATTTAGTTTTTAGCAAAGAGTAATTGCTAGGGAATTTATTAAAGGAACTTTTTTTTATATAACAATTTCATATAAAAATCAAAATTTTATATCTTTTAATAAAACTAATTTTTGACTTCTAAGCTTTTTAAAAGCCATTTCAAAAAGTAGGAAATTGGGATAAAAAATAAGGAAAGTTTTAAAGGTTTGTTTTGATTTTAGGTAAATTATGTGTAAAGTGTAATTGTGTGTATTGGGAATTTTTGGTGCATTTGTGTGAGATTTTTTTTTTGTATTTAAAAGCCTTCAAAAATCAAAAATTTATTTTCACTTTTCTAGCCCATATTGAATATGGTTTAAATGCTTTTTCTCTCTACATATAAAAAAAATTAATAATGAAGAACAATAAAAAAGCATAACTATAATCTTAGCAATAATATCCCAAAAATAAACAATTTTACAATAAAGAAAATTGTAGAAAAATTGTCTTTTTTGTTAATCAATACCTCCCAGTCTTTTTTCCTGACTTCATATTCAAGATCCCATTTTTGGCCTTCACAGGTATACATACGATCGTAATACTCTTGACAAATCTTTTGTAATTGAGCTGAAACATTTAACACATAAACATATTTTTTTGTTTGTTTGTTTTTTGTATAAAATGCAAAATTATAAAAATTAAAAAAAAAAAAATAACGAAATTTTTGTATGTGTAAAGTGTAACGAATAATAATAGTAATAAAAAAAAACATGAATTTGACATAAAATATCCCTCTTGACATAAAAGACATTTAACATATAATATTTGTCTTTATAAGAAAATTATGTGGCAGTACCTCCCAATCTTTTTTTCTGACTTCATATTCCAAATCAAATTTGGAACTTTCACAATAATATATACGTTCATGGTATTCTTCACAGATTTCTTGTAATTCACCTGTAATTTAATTATTATTATTTCTTTTAATTTAAAATAAAATATACTGAAAGTATTTATTTAAAGAAAATATTAAAATAATAGTCAAAATTTCTTTCAGTGTAGTTTTTTTTTATAATGCTGTTATGTGTTCTAGTGTGTTTTTTTAAAGGGAATTTTTTAAATTCATTTTATCATTTTCAGTTTTATTATAAATTTTAATTATATTTGTTTCTTGTTATTAAAGTCTTTTTTTTTAATTTATACAAAAAGCTTTTTGTTTTTTCAAGCTTTTTTTTGGTATATATATTTTTTTAAAGAAGTATTTAAGGGATTTTTTGTTGTTGTTTGTTTTCAATACACTTAAGGTTTGATTATTACAATATTAAAAAAAATTATAATAAAATATTAAAAAGAAAAAAAAATTATTATCTTTCTTTTTATTAAAGATAAAAATTATCATATGCCAAAAATAATAATAATCATAATACTATTTATATTTATAAAAAAAAATGTATTTTTTAGGGAAAACATTTTTTTTGGTAAAAGAAAGTAAAATGTAGCCATTTACCTCACATTGTTTAATTTTTTCAATATGCTCTAAATCAAATTTATCACCCTCCAAATTGAATAGACGTTGCCAATATTCTTTGCATATAGTTTGTAGTTCGGCTGTTTTTTTGGTTTTATTATATAAATGTTTTTTTCATGAAATATTATTTATTATTAATAATGGTTTTGTTTATAAAATATGTATATTTTTTTTAATAAATAAATAAATAATATTTAATTATTTAAAAATAATATTAATGTGATTTAATGTGTAAATTTAGAGCTTGAAAATACTCTACTCTAGAATTTAACCACCATTTTGATTATTTTGCTATTTTGCACTGGTCTAAAGGGTAAAGAGTTTGAATGTGTAGGTGAGTTCTTAAAAAAAATTACTCTTAAATCACTTGACTTTTATATTGTTTTGATGGGGGGTAGTGGTGGAGGGGGTGTAATTTTGTGTTGAAGTGTAGGACATTTTTTATTTGTATTTGTAATGAAGTTTTTTGAATTGACATTTTGTTTTTTTTATCGAAATATTGAAGATAAAATAATTCTTCTTTTGTACTAGACTTTATATTATATAATGTTGAGTGCTTAATTTTGTAATGCAGTGTTTAACAGAACTACTTGTTTTTTATGAAATAAAATTGAAATAAATATAAAAAATAAAGAGGAATAATTTTAAATATGTAATGAAAACTTTATATTATTTTTAATACCTTAAACAAAAATCTGAGGAAGGTTTCTTAAAAAAAAAATGATTCTTTGAAAAGGGTAAAAATGACTAAAATTTGTAAATTATATTTTTCAAAATATATCAATACTTTTTCAGTAAAGAATACTAAAAAAAACAGAAATCAACAAACAAACCAATAATTATAAAGGGTAATTAAAAAGGAAGTATAAACATTTCCTTTTTTATTTAATAAAATAAAAAAACATTAATCAAGAAATAGTTGTAAAATAAAATTTATCATTTATATCAATTTAAAAAAATCAAAGCATATTTTTAGGCTTTAAACAAAAAGATTTTGTAACAATAACAAAATTAAAAGTTACAAAATTAAAGCATATCTTAGGGCTTAAATCAAAAGTTTTGTAAATATAAAAACTGAAAGTTACATAATTAAAGCATATTTTAAGGATTGATTTAAAAATTCGTTAAACAAATGATAAATTTTATTTTTTCTTTAATTTCTTTAAAAAAATCATTAATATTTATTATAAATATTATTTCTTTTTTTTCTTTTTTTGCCAAAAAACAAAATAAGCAATTTTTTGTTTAGTAAAAGCTTGTCAAAAAAATTAATTTAAGCTTCTACTTAAAAAATAATTAAAATACAAAAAGCCATAGTTAAAAAAGTAGTAAAATTTTTCTATTTAAAGAAAAATTAAAAAGCAAAGAAGGAAAAATTAAATATTACACAAAAAAAGGAAGGAAAAATAAAACAAATTAAGTCCTTTAGGTAGCTTTATAAAAAATAAGAATAAATTTAGAAACCCTCCTTCATAGAAGAAAATAAATAAGACCAAAATATATAGAAAATAAAATATAAAGCTACTTTTTAAAAAAATTAAAAATATAAAATAAAAATTAAAAAAAAAACTCAAAACTACAAAAAATTAAATAGTAATAAAAAAAAAAAATAATTCCTTAAATAAAACAGGTTTCTTGTCTTGTTTTTAACAAGAAAAATCACTGTTAGTATTAAGCGATTCTTAAAAAGCCTGTTTTTTAAAGGAATTTTTTAAAAATTATAACTAAAAAAATACTACACATAGTTACAAAAAAAGCCAATTGAAAACTGTTTTGTTTTTTTATATAAAAAAATTAAAATAAAAACAAAAACAGTTTTCCTAAAAATCTACTTTTAAAAAAAATTAAACATTTGTTTTTCAAAACAGAAAAAACAAAAAAGGAGTTTTTGAAAAAAATGCTTGCCTCCATATCCTTGCGGGCAACTTGATATTCAACATCATATTTTTGATCTTCCAATTGGAGAACTTTATTGTAATAAGTTTTACAAATTTCACGTAGGGTATCTAAAGCCATACAATAATATAATACGGTCAAATAATGCCAATTTTTTGGTGTGTGTATGTATGTGTGTAGGTATGTATGTTTAAAGGTGGGTAAATTAAAAAAATAGTAAAAAATAAAAATAAAAAAAGAAAAAGTGTTCTAAAAATATGTGTGAATGTATAGTTAAGTAAGTGAACATGTGTGGATATGTTGTGTAATTTATGTGTTTTATGTGTATTTTTTTTTTTTTTGGAATCCAAAAAGAGGGTAATTTTCCTACCTATTATAGTTAAACATTTACTAAGGACTTTCGTAGTTTTTTTTATTTATTTATTTCCTTCCAGCTTTTTATTTTAGTTTAAAAGTGCATTAAGACGCAAGAAAAATATACATATTTTTTTTGTTTAATATCTTTTATACAAAGTGTCAGCTAGTTTGTTTTGTAAGTTGTTGTTGTAGTTGTAGTAAGTGAATTATTAGTTTTTAGAAACGTTTTAGAATCAAATCAAAACGCGTGTGCCCCATTATTTAAATAAACAACATTATGGTCAAGCGTTAGAGTTAAAAAAAATAAAATATTGTAGAAATATGTTTTGTAGATTAACGAAACTTGTGGTGTTTAGTCACAATAGAAAAGAGAGGGAAAAAATTTAAAATTTTTTTCTGATAAAAAATATTGGAACATTTTTATAAAAATTATATAAATTTTAAATTTTTTTACAATATTGTAATTTTTTAAGCTTGATTCTAAGCTTTAATTTATATAAAATTTTGTTAATGTATACTAAACTTTATGAACTTATTTTGGTTATGTTTAAAATTTTTTAAAATTATTAATATTTGAGTATTAATATTCAAAAAGAATTCAAAACTAAAAAAAAAAAATAATAATAATTTTAATTTTGCAAAAAAAGTAATCAAATAAATATTTGAATTTTATTTTTAAACATAAACTTTTCACAAATAACTTCTTAAATATTGTAGTTATAATTTTGTTCCACAAATTTTGTCATTTAAGAAAATATAATATTTTAAACATTTTTTTTAATCTAAATATTGTAAATTTTTTAAGCTTGAAACTCATCTAATGATAAAATACCAAATAGCAGTTTACATAAATTCCAAACAAATCTATAATTTAGAATTAATTTCCAATATTTATCAATTGTTAAATTTTTTCCCTTCCCTCTCCTTAATTTCGTTTTGACGTTTATTTTTTGTTGAGTTTTAATTTTTTAGAGAAAAAAGTTTTAGTGTAAAAAAAAATTAAGTGCAAATTGTTGTAGAACAGTAGTTGTACAAAATAAAAGAGTAGAAAAATAAGAGAAAATAGAGCGAGTTTGTTTGGTTTTGTTTAAAAAAAAAAAACAGAGTAAGAGTAATATTGTAATAAAAAAAGAGTAGAATTGAAACAATTTTTTTTTAGTGGCGATGATTGTATGTTTAAGTGTACCTCAACATCCTTGCGTTTAACAACGTATTCAAGATCGTATTTTTGATCCTCCAATTGGCAAATTCTATCGTGGTATTGCTTGGCAATAGTTCTAAGTTGGTCTGTGGTAATTTAATATCAAGACGAGAGAAAATTAGGTTTATTACAATCAATACTTTATATTTTTTGTTTGTTTTTATAAAAAAAAAATAATATATAAATGAAATTACACTAAAACCCATAGTAATAGTTAAGGAAAAAAATAAATAAAATAAAACTGGTGCAATTGCAAAAAACATTTTTTAGGTGTTGGTGTGTGTGAGAAATGTGTGAATAAATGTTCAAAATGATTTCTTTTTCTTTATAAAGAAAAAGTGATTCGTAGAAAATATAAAAAAAATGAAATAAATGGATCTGAGCAAACATACCTTCGCTGGCATCACTGAGATTTCTGGGGCTACCGCAACGTTCTTCAATGATACGTCTACGTTCAGCGGCTTTGCGTTCTTGTTCTTTCTTCAATTCTTCAGCGGCTTTCTTGCGGAGCAACAACCTGAGTTTCTTCTTTCTTTCGGGAGTCATGAAACCCTTCTTGGCTTTCTTAGCCTTGGAAGCTTCTTCCATACGCTTGCGTACTTCAGCACGCTTGCGTTCAATTTCGGCTTGTTTAGCCTTCTTAGCCTTTATTTTATGAGGACAAAGAGGAAATAAAAGTAATGTTTTTTATTAATTAAATGTTTGTTGGGCTGTATGTGATATGAACACAAGGAGACATTGTGACGAAATTAAAGGTAGAGCAACACACAGCTGATAAAACATTTTACACTGAAATACACTTATAAAACAGTCACAGACACTGGGAAAATGTTTTATGCCTTGGTGTACCTCTTCAGCTGGTGTTAAAGGTTTGGCAGGTTTACCATTGGCTGCTGGTGCTGCTGCTTTACCGGCGGCAGCAGCTGCTGGAGCTGCAGCTTTACCATTGGCCGCTGGTGCAGCTCCTGCTGCAGGTGCGGCTGCTGGAGCTGCTCCCGCAGCAGGTGCAGCAGCTGGGGCCGCTGCCGGTGCGGCTGCTGGTGCTGGTGCGGCTGCAGGTGCTGCTGCAGGAGCTGGGGCAGGAGCTGCTGCAGGTGCTGGTGCCGGAGCCGCTGCCTTTTTCTAAAAATTAGATAAAATAATAAGAATTAATTACAAAAATATAAATCATTTTTTTAAAGACATTTAAAAGCAAGCTTTTTGCAAACTTTAGATATTTATAAGCTTAAAGCTCATGCATATTTTATAATTATTATTTTTTATTTTTGTTGTAGATGAAAGTTGTTGTAGCCAAAATAGTTTTTTATTAAAAGCTGTTTAAGGAGAAAAGTCAAATATATTAAAGCTTTAGTAGTTTTTTTTTTTTTTTAGAGAAAAGCCAAGAAGCATTTTGTTTAATATGAATTAACTTGTTGAGTTGATATTTACCTTCACAATGTTTCCTTGTAGATGGACAATACTCTATACATAAACTGATGATTATTTTTTACTAAAATTGAGAAAAAAAGAGAAAAAATGGAATTAAAAATTTGTTAAAATATTAAAAGTAAAAGAGGTCCTTTTTTTATTTTGAAAAGGAAATGATACTTACCTCACCTCCTCATCAGCCATGTTTGATTTGTGTTTTTAAGGTTTACGTCTCTGTAAGAAAAATAATAAAAGAAAGGGATTAAAGTTATGATTTTTAAGACAATTTTAATTAAAGTGAACATTTTTAAAAAGGGATAGTAAACAAATGGTTCTTAAAATTGCTTTGTAATATAAAGATTTTTAATTTTTAGGGAATCTTTCAAAAATTTTTGGATTTTTTTTTTTTCAAATTTCGAATAATTTTCTAAATATTATTAAAACTTTAGAATAATAGCATTGAATTTCTCATAAAAGATAAGAAAAATTCAAATTTATTTAATTTTCTATTTCGAATATCGTAAATTTTCGTCTACAAAATCCAGGTTTCTAAGTCCCATAGATTTGGATTGAAAACAATAAATTATAAATTTCTAAACTGCATTCCATGATTCAAGCTTTGGGATTTTAGAAAATATAGACTAAAGTCAATATTAACACAAGTTACTGCATTTGCTTTTACAATTTTCAAATTGTTTATTCTTGCACTTGTTTAATATATCGACTTCAAAACTTCTTTATTCAATAGATAATTTTATTCGCTCAAGAAAAATCGTTCAGAAATTTTGGGATATATAAGAAAAAATCTGGACCAAGAATTTGCAAAATTGATTTATGTAAAATTTTGAATTTTTTTTTTTTTTTTACAAAAGTACCCTGTTTTAAGCCCCCTTAGCCTCGCCCCTAAAAGATCTGATGGGCTCTCTTTCTAAACTTAACATTTTACACTTCTCTGCAACATCTATACCAAATTATAATCCAACCAGCCGATTAGAAATTATAAATTTATTTCCTAAAATTTTTGGTTCTGCTGCACTGTGCGCAAGTTCAGGGCAAAATTTTGAAAATTTTGCATTTACAACTGGACATATATTAATATTTTCCAATTTCCCTCTTATATTGTAATTATAATATTTTAAGAAGTTTAGGGCAACATTTTAAAAATGTAGAATTGCAAGAAGGCAAAATTATGATTATCAATTAGATTTTTCAGTTTGGAAAATATTTATATTTTAGATTTATTTACAAAAAATGTAAGTAAAATACTGAAGACATAAATCAAATATAAAAATGCAAAAAAGAAAAAAATTTAAATTGAAATGTTATTCATTAATAGATGACATTGTTTGTTATATCAACAAATAATTGTTTGGTATCAATTAAATATATAATTGAAATTATATATATAAAACATTATATATATAGAACATAAATATATATGTATGTATTTAAATATAAAGTAAACGATTTGAAGAATTTAAATGTAATTAATTAAAAATATTTCGTTGTTTAATATAATGACATATAGTTGTATGATATGAATTAAATAATTAATTGAAATTAAATTGAATATTATTATTTGAAATTATTTGTTTTTAATAAAAAATAACTTTCTTTGAGGGCATGAAAAAATTGATCAATTGTTTATATTAAAAAATGGCTAACAAGTTTAATTAACATGATCCTGTCTTAATTGAAAATCCTCTAAATCTTTTAAAATAGTAAATAAAATATGAAACTCATTGTGTATCTATTACAACATTAATAATGTTGAAATTTTTATATGAATTTTTAAAAATTTTTATATATAAAAGTAAATGTAAACAAAGATTTTTTATATTATATATTAATAAACATAGCTATCTATACATATATGTATATGCAAATATACATACCTATGTATTTATATAAATATGTATAAGTATTTGTTGGTATATAATACCAAGTAACAATATCTTATTTTGGAGATCTCATAAATTTTCCAAAAACAAAATTTTCATTAATATTTTTTTCATAATTTACACTCATTTATCTTTTTCCAAACCGTATATGGTAGATCAAAGAGAGAGAGAGAGCGAAATCTAAGAGAGAAGGATATAATGCGCATGCACCAAATAATGGGTGCGTAAGATCAACACCTACATATACATGCATATAAACACATTTATATATATTTATGTATGTATATTTATCATTCGTATGCATATGTTTAAAATAAATATATAGCAAAAGAAATCTATTAAATGCGTGGGTATAAATGTCGTATCATATCGTTTATTATGGTATATAAACATTTTTTTGTGTAGGTGTTTAATATAAAGGAAATTTTTGGCTAATATAAAAACAGGTTTAAATGTGTGAGTATAAATATGTATGTATATGGTTATAAGAGAAATTTTGAGAGAGCCTTAAAACTCCTACAAGTAGCATGGTAATATTATACATAAAAGCATTTAATAATTTAGCCTCCAACTAGGCTATTTGAGTACTAATTTTTAAATTTATTTTGGAATATTATTTAGGTCATTTTTATTGAAAATTCTGTTTTGAGATTTGAATTGTTTTTCTTAATTTTTTGTTGTTGTTGATTTCTTAACATTTTATATGTTGGCAGTTTTTATGTGTTGTAGGTATCTAAAAATAAATAGTTTCAAAAGCAGAAAAAATAAATTCTTTTGTTAGCCAAAAAAGAAAAACAAATTTAAGACAAAATATCGACGCCATTTAAAACAAAATATTTAAATAACATACAATAGCAAGAAGATCATTTTCTTTTTAAATATTGTAACAGATATATGCAGACATTTTTTTAGAATTGAGAGATTTTAGTTAAGACCTTGAAATATAAAACATAATATTTGAAATAAAATTTATTTAAAATTAATTTTAAAATATATAAAATTAATTTTTTAATATATAAAATAAAAATTTATAAAATTTTATTTTAAGAGATTTCATAAAATTTTATTTTAAAAAGTTTAATATGAAATATTTTTGTAGAGGATTTGATTTTTATACAAAAAAGTCATTCAAATAATTATTATTTTATTAATAAAATTAAGGTTAACAAAATTTTAAAATCTTTAATATAAAAAAGACTAAATTGTGGTAAAGATTTTGTTAAAAAAATAATATTTTTTATTTTAATAGGAATTTTGTTTTAAAACTTTTATAATAAAAACTGAAGGTTTTGAAATGTTTTTTTACTTTTAACTTTTGCAATATTTTAAAATTTAATTTTAAATAAATAAATTATTTTTATTGATATTTTTAAAATTATGAAATAATATATTTAAGCTCTTTTTATTAATTTTTTTTTTTTTTGTAAATATTATATATAAAAGTTTTTTAATCTTAATATTTTTTATTAAATATTTTGATTTCTTTACAAATTTTTTGTTTATTTTTAGAATTAAATTTTTTTTTTTTTTTTACAAAACCTTTAATTTTTATATAAAAAAATATTCAAAAATTTTTATAAAAATTATTTTTATCTAGAGTTGATATTAAGGTTGGTTAAATGTTGCATTGAAATGATTTCAAAATGAAATTTCTGCTGTTTGTCTGGCTGTTTGGTTGGTTGGTTGGCACCCGATATTTGGTCGGTTTTTATTTTTAATTTATTTTGAATGCTCGTACACACACACACAGTATTTTAAAAATATTTCTATAAAATATCTATAATCAAGTGTGTATACTATAAAACACAAAATGTATTGAAAATATAGACACCAAAAAATAATTATGCAATCACTTTTTTATTTAAATTAAAAATAAAATAACCAAAATCTTTAATTAAATCAAAAATAAAAACTTTGGATTTGACACTTTTTTTTAAATATTTTTAATAAAAATAGTTGTCTTCTAACTTCTCCATAACCCAGTTTTTATCACTTTTTAATAAATTCTTTTTAAATTTTCTTCTTTTAACACTTTAATTTTTTAAAGTTTTATTTCTTTTCTTTAGCATTTTTTTCAATATTTTCTTAAAGCTCCTTTGTTTAGAGTTTCATTTTATCTTGGAGCATTATTATCTTCAGCATTAGACATCATCAGTTTTTTTTGATTTTTTCACTTCACTCACCTTTAAAGGAAATTTAAAAAATAGGTGTGCGATCTAACACACAACTCGTTAAGCACTGATCCGAACGTAAAAGACTGGACGGTCCGACGACTAACGGCAGACTATATTTTTGTCAGAAACTCTTTACAGATCAATTTTCCCCTATTATCATTATTTTGCTCTACATAAACCCCTTGGCTCCCCTCCTCCCACTTTCTTAACAAACTAAAAAGAGAGCATTTCGAAACCACTGCGCCTGCTCTCCTTTAATATTTAGGGTAGCCATGTTGTTAAAATTTATTCAACATCTCTTAATTTTTAATACCCACTGTGCTTTTTCTTGCTCTTCTTAAAAAAATAAATAAATTTCAAAATTTTCTTTTTTACACTCTCATTCTTTTGAATACAAAACAAAATAAATTGAAAATTATAAAGAAAAAGATTTAAAAAAAAAATAGAGAAAAAATATACAAAACAGTTTATCGTATGTATCTGGGCACATTTTCTAAAAATAAATTTTAATCAGAAATAGATACAAAATGAAAAATGAATTTGTATGTGTGGAAATTTTGTTTTTCTTCTCCGAGAGTTTATATTTTTTTAACAAATCTTTTTTTTTATTATTAAATATTTAAAAAGATTTTTTTATACATATATTTTTTGTAAAAATTCAGTAGGTAGGAGTTTAAACAAAAAGAAATTTTTTAATACACACATTTTTATGTATATATGTGGGTTGTTATTATGGTGTTCTATATAGAATTCTTTTTGGATATTCATAATTTAGTTGTTGGGTATTTAACGAGTATATAAAATGCAATATGTTCTAAATAAAAGTTTTGTATTTGTTATTGTATTATTTTGTTTAAATTTGTATTGAATATCATAACATTAAATATAATTTATTTTTAAGAAATAAAAATTTGTCTACAAGTTAATAGAAAAAGTTTTTCTTAATCTGCCCACTGCTAGGATTGGAAACAATGGAAAATAAATATTCAGAGAACATTTGAAAACGACATTTTATTAAAGAAACTTTACATTGATTACTTAATATTACAAATAAATAATTATTGCTAACAATAATCTTAATAGATTATCACCATTATAACAAAATTGTGATCAATTGGAAGATAATCATATTACCTTCCAGACTAATAAGTAATCGTTGTAAATAGTGCTCATAATGTTTTAAAATTTTGAAATGAAAATTGAAATCTTTTACGTAAAATATCAAGTGAAAAAATAAACTTTAAAAAATATCATAATTGCAACAACTTCTTTTTTATCACAATTAAAAATATCTCTTTATATACGAGTTTATATTGACAGTTTAAAGGAATCATTGAATACTTGCTTTTGTTTAGTAGATATCGATAAATTTTTTCTACTAATTGGCCCAAAACATTTTTGTTTATTTACCAGTTTTAGCCGTTTTATACTAAATCTCATATTTACACTTTCATATCACTAGATGGTCCATTAGGAGCCCTAATGTTTAATAGAAACACATAAGCAGCTAGATCGTATTCGATTTTTATGGGGACACAGAATACATTTTATTGCTCTTAGTGATCCATTCTAAAAATTAAATGGGAATAAATCTACAGTTTACAAATGGTTGGTCCGGTTTCAATGAAATTTTATTCAGAGATGGTAGAAAGCAATAGATAAAATCAATTATTAAATATATTAGTAAATAATTCATTCAATTAAAAACTTGTTTAAATTTGCACTTCTCACTAAAAAATACAAAAAGTTAAAAAAAGAAAAAAAAGCAATTAACAACTTAATTAAACCAATTAAATGAATGATTGAATGAATTAAAATTTAAATGAGAAATAAAAATCTTACTTAAATTTGATTCTTGTTTCAGATTTATTTGAATATATTTATTCAATTTTATTACAAAACTAAACAACTGTGTTGACTGAAAAATATATGGTAAAATTTTTTTCTGAGTAGACCTGTAGGCGTATTCAAGTTTTGAGCTAGAACCATATAAATCTAACGGAGGCGGGTCTCAATTTTTTTTAATACCTATAAAATTTTATTTTATTTTTGTTTTTAGAAAGTGGACTTAATATTTTCAAGCTGTTGATAGTATTAAAAAAGTAACGTAAGAACGATTTGAAGACAATTTTAATTAAATTCAAGATATACTTTTTATATTGTGCAACATCTTTAATTTTAAAAATCGCGATTTAACGCGAATCCACAGAACTAGAGCCAATTCAATAAAAATGTATTAGAGGCTTAATATTTATGAATATCCTCTATTCAAATTGACTGAGAAACTCTTCTCAGAAAAAAATATTTCAAATTATTTTTTAATAAAATTATTAACTAACTTTGTATTTGAATCTAATTATATTATTTATTAATGTAATTAACTTTCTAATTGGTTTAAAATTATATTTTAAATAAATTAGCAGCTCTTAAGAAAATTTAAAGATTTGTCTACAAAAATATAGAAATAAAATAAATAAGTAAATTTTCAAAAATTTGCAGCATATTGTGTCCATTTAAGTAAAATGAGTAATAATAATATGAATTATTGTAATTATTAATATTACCATTTTGATGATTGGAGCAAAGTCAATTAAGAATTAATTAATATAAGCAATTTCGTAATTGAAGTTGATTTTTACTTTTTTCTGTGCGTGTATCATTTTTTAACTCTGTGTAATTTGGTTTTAAACATTTTAACTATTATTCAAGATTGGAAACTGAAACGAATAACGTTATCGGTAACGGTATTCAACTTAGTTTTACTTCGGTAATGGTGTCGATAACGGTATTTTAAATTAAATCGGTATGCCGGTGCGATAACTAAAATCCCGTAAATACCTTTATTATTAAAAAAACTGAAAAAAAGATAATTTTTACATGAATTTTAAAAAAAACTTGGCTTTTTAAGGACAAAAATTTGGACAAAAGTTTTTTAATATAGAAAAAATTCGTTCAATTAATAGCGCTACAATAAGAAAGTACTTATTAGTTCCCTAACTCGCTCAGGAGAATATTTTCCCGCATTTTTCGTTTTCGTAAGATTGCAGGAAAAATTTCTCGACTTCCTGGAATATTCGATTAAATACTTCAATTAAAAAAAGTAAAATATAAATCTTTCCATTATCAGATTTAAATAGGATTGTTATTCTACTGATCAACTTTAATTGTCCATAATTGTCCATTATTGAAAATAATCAAAGTGTATCGCACATTTAAACGAAAATAAGTTAAGAAATAATAATATTTTCGAAAAATATAAACTTCCTGTGGTTTTTGAAACATGATGCTATATTGTCCAACATGGCAATGTTCATCTCATAATTCTCTAAAAGTTTTTAAACATTTCTGGAGATTAATCCGAACGTTATCTATATCAATGACAAATAAACATCGTATATTCGTCCCAAACAAGCAAATTTGATTTAATATGGAAATCACGCGACTTTAATTTCACATGCGGTTTGAAAACCTCCTAAATAATTTAGCATGTGATGCAGTTCACGCATTTTACTTGTTTCGTTTCTCTCAATTTGATCAGCTGTTTCTATTAAATCGCTTATGTACAAATAACAAAGAGAATAATGAATTAAATTTTAAATTTCATATTTTTACTTAAAATTGGTAGAAAATATTATTGTTTTTTGAAAGTCATCGAACTTATGCAAGATAGACATCATCACTTTGTGTAATAAGCAGCGATTTGAAATCTCCTATGTTTCTAATGAATTGTGAACCACGTCACCTTATGTATACGATTTGAAATCCGTGATCTACAATTTAATGCGATATGCGATTCTCATCACATAGCAGTGTATTTAAAATTAAATGAAAATGTAAGGCAGAACTTTAAGATATGTAGTAAAATTGTAGAGATATCACAATTGTAGCCAAAGAAACTTATTTTCGTATGGGAGAGATAAAAGGAAGAATAAATTTAATATTTAGTAACCTAACTGTTATAATACATCTTCTAACAAATGTTTTTTCCAG
>MINK01172560.1:0-23952 GCA_001735545.1 Phormia regina
TTTTTTTTTTACCAATGTTTTTTTTTTTTTTTTTTTTTTTTTTTTTTTAATTTTCCTCTAGTGGCTTTGCCAATGGTGCTGCTGCTCCTAAAACCGATTTATCTTTAGATAAACAATTAAAACGTTTAGATAAAGATGTACGCCGTGTAGGTCGCATTTCTCGACGTGACATTGAAGATGTCTTGGAAGAAATACGCGTTACACGTTCTGCCACTAGCTCTCAGAGTTTATTGGTGATTAGATGTTGTGGCAATTTGGTGCCAGAGGAAATGCCCGAAGTACGTACAGCTTTGGTGCAGGAGATTTGGAAAACTTTAAATGCTTTAAATGTACCCATGGATATTTCCCATTACAATGCTTTGTTGCGTGTCTATTTGGAAAATGAACATCAATTTTCACCCACTGATTTTCTAGCTGAAATCGAATCAAAGTCAATTGAACCAAATCGTGTCACCTATCAACGTTTAATTGCTCGTTACTGTCAACAGGGTGATATTGATGGTGCCACCAGGATTTTGGAATATATGAGAGGCAAGAACTTGCCAGTCAATGAGGCTGTGTTTAATTCATTGATTTTGGGACATTCTCAGGTAAGTGAAAGTATTAAAAGCTTTTTGAAGATGTTAAGTAAAATACAGAATATATTGCGGTTTAAATTCTAATATAACCATGATGGCATTAAGAGCTGTTTTTAGTTTAAGATATATAAATCGAATTTGAGTAGTTTAAAAAATTGCTTATTATAGTAAATCATTTTCAAAATTGTCTATTGTAAATTTTCCCCTCTTTTAAGGCTAATGATATTGAATCGGCTAAAGGCATTTTGGGTGTTATGAAACAAGCTGGCTTAGAACCCAGTGCCGATACTTACACAACTCTCCTTTGCTGCTTTGGCAAACATGGTGATATCGATAGTATTAATACTACTTTGGCTGAATGTGAACAAAAAGAAATCTTATTATTGGACAAAGATCTCTTAGATGTTATTTATCATTTGACTATTAATGGTCATGGTGATAAAATTGATGGTTTATTAAAGAAATTCCATTTGTCAACTGGTTTCAATCAGGATTGTGTCAATACTATTTTGCGTTTGACCAACAAAGGATTTGAAGATGTTTGTTTGAAATTGTTGCGCATCATGCCCAGAGGAACTCGTCCCGATGGTCAGCCTGTGGATGTGGGCATATTCTTTATTAGGCAATTGGTTAAAGCCAATAGGCCTGTAGAAAAGATATTGTCCATATGTAAAACATTACAAGATGAAGGTCAGTTTTGTTTAATGTCATTTATGTAAAATTAATAATTTAATTATTTTCTTTAAAGGTTTAAATTCCAAGGCCTTATTGATTGCCACCGAAGCTGGTTTAACTCATGGTTTGGTCAACAGCACTTTACCATTATTAAACGAAATGAAAAATGCTGGTTTACCCATTAGACAACATTATTTCTGGCCTTTAATTTGTTCCGTGGAACACAATCAAATTTTCGATATTTTACGTAAAATGCAAGATGAATTTAATATTCCTCCTTCTGCAGAAACCATTAGGGAATATGTCATACCCAATCTGAAGGAAAAGAATTGGGATAAAATAATTACCCTCTTGCGTGATGCCGGCGTTTCTCATGGTACCGCTGCTGCAGCCGCTACTTATACCGCCTTGTCCAACAATCAAATCAAAGAGGCTGCCAATATTATGGACAATTACAACTCTATTTACAATCATCAAGCCTTACGTCAACCTTTGATGCAGGCCTTTGCTAAAACACAAAATTATGATGCTTTTGTTCGTTGTATCCGTCAATTACATGAAAGTGCTCAAAAGAGAGCAAACCAGCAAGCAAATGCCGCTTCGTCGAGCACCTCCTCCGCACCTGCTGAAAAGTCCGAACCAGCTAATGAGGAAAGTGAAGCTGTTAACGAAACTGAAGATCCTGTGCCCAAGACCACCAAAGGTACCATCGATATTGTAGGAGGTATCTTAGGTGATGTAACCAATTACTTCCGTACTGATCGTGTTAAAATGTTAGAAAAATTATTACCCAAATTGGTACAACAAGGTTTTACCATTAGCAGTCAATATGCTTCCGCACTATCAGAAAAATTAGGCTCCGAAATGACACCAAATATCTCGGAACTCTTGGGCAAACTTAGCTCAGGTGAATTGGAATTGGTACCCTTGAGTAATAGTGGCAAGAAGAAAGGCATTGAAACCTTAACAGTGGAAGGTGAGTTTTTTTTATGTTTATGATTAAAAATGTTCTGTTTTAAAGGAAATTTTTACCAATGCGAGCATTTTTAATACTTATTTTTTTATGTAATTCTTTGCAGAACTTGAACGTTTCATTGCCAACGTTGAGGCTAAAGGTGAAAACTCCAACAATATTAAACGTCACTTACTATCTGCTTGCTTCCGCAGCAAGAATTTAGAGAAAACTCTACAAGTTATTGAGCGCCTAGAAGGCGAAAAATATGTTTTGGGTTCTGGCACATATGCCCAATTGATTGATTTATACACCACCCATGGACGTGTATCTGATGCTTTAGCCACCTATGAAAAAATAAAATCCAAAGATGCCGAATTTCATTTGGATAATTTGAAAACTGTTGGTATTGTTGAGCTCCTGCTGAAAGAAGAACGTTTAGATGAAGCTTTGAAATTTTTAGAAAAGAACAAAAAAGCTCAAAATGCTGCTGAAGCTGACAACAATTACAACTATGCTTCCAAGGTATGGCGTATTTTGAATTCTTTGGCTGAAACTGGCGATGCTGATAAGCTGGACAAAGTCTTTAAGGCTTTTGTACAAGGCAACTATATTGTACCCAATAATGTACTCTTGGGACCATTGATTAAGGTGCACTTGGTTAAGGATAATATACCCAAAGCTATTGAAGCTTTTGAAAAGATTTGTGAAGAATATAAAGCTACACCTTGGAAAAATGAATTGGCTCGTCGTCTTATACAAGCTGAAGATGCTGCCAATTTGCAAAAGGTTACCGATCTGAGCACAAATATTCACGGTGAAATTAATAGTTTGTATGATTTGGTCTTCTCATTTGTCGAATGTGGTCGCATAAGACAAGCTCGCAAGATTTTAGAAACACCCGGCTTGCGTACCCGTCCTCATCGCATTGACTCAGCCTGTGAACGTTACAAGAACGAGGGCATGGTGGAGCCTTTAGAAGGTTTAATTGAGGCCACCCGTGATTTAAATCACATTGATCGTAACAAGATTTATTATAGCCTTTTGTTAAGCTACAGCAAATCCGAAGAGGCCGAAAAAGCTTTAGGTCTATGGACTAAAATGCAAGAAGAAAACATAACACCCAATGATGCTTTCCTTATTAAATTGGCTGAACTTTTAGAATCCAAGAAAATGACAGTTCCCTTTGTAGTGCCCCAGACAGAAAAGCAAAAGGCTAGAAAAAACAAAATTGAAGCCGTAGCCAAGGCCGCTGAGGAATCTGTGAAAAAACCAGGTGCAGCTAGTCAACCCGCCCAGGCTAAAACAGCTTCAAATTTGTCTTTGTTCCGCAAATCTTTACACAATAATGATTTGGAATCCGCCTTAAACTATAAAAATCAGTTGAAACCTTCAGAACAGCCCACTCTTATGGATATTTCACATTTAATTGAACAGTTGGTAAGAGCTGATCGCCTTTCGGAGGCCACGAAATATGTCAATGAACTTTTGGCCAACAAAACCTATCCAATTCCTAAAATCTTTAAATTCTATCTTAATCGTGTGGCCAATGCTGGAGATTTGGAAACTTTGCAAACATTGGGTGAACAATTGAATGATGAACAAAAACGTATTGTTAGTTTCGATAATCGTTATTGTCATGCCAACATAGTGGCCGGTAAAGTCGAACAATATTTCAAGAAATTAAGTGACGAAATTGCAGCTGCCAAAACACCCGAAGAAGTATCAAAATTAGCTGATAAATTCCCTCGTGGAGGAGCTTTGGGTATTTTAGATAAACATCCCGAATTGGAAGCACAATGTAAGAAGTAATTTATATAAAAATTATATTTTTAATTTAAATTTCCTTTATTTAGTTGAAAAGCTTGCCGAGGACTATGCCAAACACAATCAATTGGGTCCCATGAATGTTCTATGGATTCACCACATTTCACGCGGCAATGAAGCTGCCTCCAAACAAATCTGGGATAAACATCTGTCCAGTGCTCCACGTCTTATGTTCCAACGTGTTTTGCAAACTGCTCGCGAACAAAACGATGACAAATTGGCTCAAACTGTTATAAGCCAACTTAGGGATTCTAAAATTTCCGAAGGTGCCATTGGTAATGCCTACTCTTGTCTGATTGACATACAAACCGCCAAGGGTAATGCTGACAAGGCTTTGGAAACTGTAAAGACCGCTGTTAAAGATGTCTGCTTAGAACATATTAATCGCACTGCTTTATTACGTCTTAAGTCAGTGCTAGAAGCTGAGAAAAAAGAATTCCCTTTCACTATACCCGAAAAGAAAGCAAATACGGGTAAAAGTATTTCTTCTTCCAGCTCTAGCCAAAGTAGTGACGATGATGTAACACCCAAACGACCCGAAACTAAACCCACGAAACCTACGAAAAAGGACGAATAAGTTTGTTTTCTTAATTGACTTAAGTTTTTATTAATTATAGGGTTTCGTTTTTTTTAGTTTCAAAATATGAATTCATTTATCATTAGTTTATAATGATTTAATTAAAGTTGTGTTTTATATGCGACTTTTAAATTACTATTTTGCATTAAAATGTATTTTCTAATTCTTGTAAAATTAATCATATTAAAATTATTGTTAAGTATTCTTTTAATTTCTATTTTGTTTTTTATTTTATTTTTGTTGAAATACTACAAGAAAACAAAAAAAAAAAATATGTTATTGATAGCTATTAAATAATAAAAGATATATTAATACAATTAATTTGTGATGGTTTTTCTTTTTTTTTTTATATAAAACAAACATGTATACCCCAACCATAGGAATACTTTTTCCATTTTGCGGACAAAGATTCCTTTAATTTAATTGAGTTTTTTTGTTTATATGCAGCATTTGGGTAATTAATTCTAATACACTTCAACAAACATATTAATTATTTTAAAGCCCGGTATTATCATAAGTTCGTAGAAACAAAAATCAAAATACATNNTTTTATTTTATTTTTGTTGAAATACTACAAAAAAAAAAAAAAAAAAAAAATATGTTATTGATAGCTATTAAATAATAAAAGATATATTAAAACAATTTGTGATGGTTTTTCCTTTTTTTATATAAAACAAACATGTATACCCCAACCATAGGAATACTTTTTCCATTTTGCTGACAAAGATGTGAAATAAAAGTGAAATAAATTGTGAACAATTTAAAGGTTCCTTTAATTTAATTAAGTTTTTTTGTTTATATGCAGCATTTGATCCACTTTGTGTAATTAATTCTAATACACTTCAACAAACATATTAATTATTTAAAAGCCCGGTATTATCATAAGTTCGTAGAAACAAAAATCAAAATACATAATTCTAGAAATCGGTCCATAACTTACCTGAAGCACTAATATCGCACTCTCCTTCTCTCTTACGGAAATCTCCAAAAACACTATTTAGTTTAATATATATCACACACATAAATAAAATTTGTAAATCCGTCCATGATTGACTACAAATTCCGAGATAAAAACATTAAACACGAATAGGCCTTTTTAACACTAATTAATCATTTGTTTGAAATCCAATTTAATAATTCAACCAATAAAATTTTTCACTTATTTATTAATATCTTAAATTTTTAATTAATCATAACTACAGTCCAGACGACAAAACGATAAACACTTCAATATCACTTGTACTTTACACACCTTATAATTTTGTTTAACTTTATTTCATTGTTTATTACTTTAAATAATAATAAAATAAATTGAATTATTAATTATTTAATTATTAAACTTTTGATAAATTTATTTAAATATAAACTTCGTCATGCAAACTTAAACGTTAAGTTGCCACTTTTAATAATTCCGCAACGGTTTTCTTTATAGTTAACAGTCTGGCATTACCAAAATGAGAAAAATAAAAGGAGAACATTTTTTGGCGGTGATGCTAACGTTAAAAAATTACGGGGTTTTCAAACAAAACAAGAACGGTATGTGAAAGAAAACAAATTTGAAAACGAATCGATTTTAATTAAAAAATGAGTGATATTCTTATTTTATCTTCTCGATTATTATAAAAAGTATATTTTAATCACTTTCTATTAGAATTTTTTCACAAAATTTGTCTATAATTTTTCATATGAGCTGCATTTCCTAAACTAAAATAAATCACTGTTACAAAAATTATTTCTGAAATCGATCAATTTTCAAATAGATTCGATTTAAAAACAAAACATCACATATCTGTATATTCGGCTATTTTGAATCTTTTATATCCTTCATCTTGCCCACAATTAAAAGTATGATTTCATACCTTTGCATTTATAAATCTACTTTACAATACTTGTGTGTGCATTTATATTATTAATTATTTGTTTGTTTTTGACATATAACTCGGTTGTTTATAAACGAATTTAATTAGTTCAAAAAAACGAAATTTTATAAAAAAATAATAAATTCAGAAAAAAATCTCAAAACTCATAATCGGGTTTTTAAGAATATCTCCTCTAAAATTCTCGAAAGGATAATTTGATATGCCAGTTATCGATGGGTTTCACAAACGCTATTTCAACCGACACACAGACGAACATGGTTCTATCATTATCATTTCTTACAAGTATCTAGAAAACTAGCAAATCGACGAAATTTGTGGAAATTGCAAACAGAATGACAAACTTATAAATAATCTTTTCACATGTGGTGAGATTAACGCGAGTTTCTAATAATTACTTTCAATTATTTAAAAACTTTCAAAATGTTTAAATGCGTTGACAAACTTTTAAATTATTATTTTCATCGATAAAATTACTATTAATGACGAAAAAATTAAATAAATCGAAGTTGAGCTAAGGAGGTCTTTTTGTTGTATTTTAGGACTGGTGCCTGCTCCACTTCGCCATGATTAGTGGCTTTGATGTTATCATTGTAGTTTTTTAAGTTATCTCGCTAGTAATGTTAAAAAACACCTCAAAGTATATATTTTGAAATAGGTTTATAATATTGCTACTTAATCAGGAAATTGATAACCAAAGATACAGATTTATTATAATTTATTGTGAAGCCGATTCCCCTGTACTAAATGAAAATAATTTTGATACAAATTCTAAATAAATTATTGAAATTTTTAATTTTAATAATTAAACCAACAAATCAAATTGTTTTTTATAAATAAAAAATTTCATTTCTACATATTTTTACAAAAATCGCTGGAATTCTCCATCTGTAGTGATAATACAAAAACGATGATTACCAACATAAAACAATTTAATTGCCAACACTGCTTGTCGGCAAAAAAGTTGATTTTTTGTATATTTTATTTTAATTGGCTTTCTAAACGTTTATTAAATATAAAAATATTACCCTAAATATAAAGTAAACAATATTAAAGCCAGAACAATAATGACAGAAACTGATTCCGAAAGTAATTCCTCAAGTGGTAGCGATACATCAGCATCCAGCCATCAACAACAATCTAGTGCTGACGAAGGCCACGATGAAAAAAATGTGGTAGAGAAGAAAAAATTGAAAAAATCTAAGCAAAAAACTAAAAAGGACTCGAAATCTCCAAAAGTTGAAAGCAAAGACACCACAGGAAAGGAATCAACTACTGAGGAAACAAATAAACATTGTAAAGAAAATAAAATCGAAAAATCTGTCAACAATAAGGAGAAAAAAGCACGTAAAAAGAAAAAACATTCAAGTTCGGAGTCTTCATCTTCCTCGTCCTCTTCGGAATCTTCGACCTCTTCAGAGAATAGCAGCAGTAGTGAGGGTGAAATTTCTTCATCGGATAGTTCGTCTAGTGATAGTGAAGAAGAAGGAAAACAAAAAAAGAAATTGAAAACAAAAGTAAATAAATCACAAAAGGCTAATGAAGAACAAGAGGATAAAAGAAAAGAAGTTAAACCGAAGAGTTCCGAAGAACACCCAGAAAAGAAAGAACAAGAAAAGTTAACTAAAGCTGAGAGTAATAACCAAAAAAATGATCAGGAAGTTGATAGCAAAAGGGAAGATAGAAATGAAGAAATTAACAAAGAAGTCGAAACTGCACAAGATCTTAATGCAAAGAAAGAACAAGAGGATGGAGAAATATCGGATGTGGAAGTTAAAGGGAAACATAAAGAAAAGGTTTGTTGAATTTGTAAAATAGTATTCAGATTTTTTTAAATAATGTTTTTTTAACTTTGTAGAATAATTCTCCTCATGCAAAAGATGAAAATTCAAATGGTTCAAAGAAACTGCAGAGTACGGTAGTCAAATCCTCCCAATATAAATCCCGTTCTAATTCTCGATCACGTTCCCGTTCAAAATCCATAGCAAATACAAAAGAACACAGTAAAACTTCGGAAAAAAGTAGAAGTAATAGATCATCTAGAAGTCGTTCTCGGGAATCACAGCGTAAAAGACGTTCAAGATCGGATACACGTTCGCGATCACGTTCATTATCCAAAGACAGACCACGCTCAGAAAGACGACACGAAAGAAGACGTTCACCTTCATCGGAATATGAGAAAAGGAAATCACGTCGATCCCAATCGTTGGATAGAAGACGTGAGGAGCGTAAGAAACGACATGCCGAAAGAGATGAACAGGAGAAGGCTAAACGCTCAAAACGTGAAGAAGAAAACGTAGAGAGACGTGAAAAAGAACTGAGTAAACCGGATGGAGATCCAGATAAAGTTAAAGAATTGGATAATATCACAGTAACTGATCCAAATGCTAAGATTACCGAGAGACAGCGAAAAACTGTTGATATACTAACATCACGTACTGGTGGTGCTTATATACCACCCGCCAAATTGCGTCTTATGCAGGCTGAAATTACTGACAAATCATCAGCTGCTTATCAACGTATTGCCTGGGAAGCTCTTAAAAAATCCATACACGGTTACATTAACAAAGTAAATGTGGATAATATTGCCATTATTACGCGGGAACTATTGAAAGAAAATATTGTGCGTGGAAGAGGTCTACTTTGTCGTTCCATAATACAGGCACAAGCAGCTTCTCCCACATTTACTCATGTCTATGCCGCTTTAGTTGCTATAATCAATTCAAAATTTCCCAATATTGGTGAATTATTGTTAAAACGTTTGGTTATACAATTTAAACGTGCCTTCAGACGCAACGACAAAGCCGTTTGTTTGTCCTCTTCACGTTTTATAGCCCATTTGGTTAATCAACGTGTAGCTCACGAAATTTTGGCTTTAGAAATTTTAACTCTTTTAGTTGAATCGCCTACCGATGATTCAGTGGAAGTGGCTATTGCTTTTCTAAAAGAATGTGGCATGAAATTGACAGAAGTTTCTTCGAAAGGTATTGGAGCTATTTTTGAAATGTTAAAAAATATCTTACATGAAGGCAAATTGGATAAACGTGTTCAATATATGATTGAGGTGGTGTTTCAGGTGCGTAAAGATGGCTTTAAGGATCATCAATCGGTTATAGAGTCTTTGGAATTGGTCGAAGAAGATGATCAATTTACACATTTACTAATGTTGGATGATGCCACAAATACGGAGGATATGTTGAGTAAGTACCGATAATTATCATTATTTTTAATTTAAAAAAATTATAGTTTTCTTTATAAATTCTTTTATTTTTTTTTTCATCGTGTTCTTTCAGATGCATTCAAATTTGACGAAGAATATGCCGCCAATGAGGAAAAATATAAAGGTTTGAGTAAAGAAATTCTTGGTAGTGATGCCTCAGACTCTGATGGCTCTTCTTCTGGCTCTGGTAGTGGCTCCGACTCGGATTCGTCTGATTCCGATGATGATGAAAAGGGTGAAGGAAAACCTACAGCAGAAGAAATTATTGACAACACCGAAACCAATTTAATCGCTCTAAGACGTACAATTTACCTGACCATTAATTCAAGTTTAGATTACGAAGAATGTGCCCATAAACTCATGAAAATGCAACTTAAACCCGGTCAAGAAATTGAACTTTGTCATATGTTTTTGGATTGTTGCGCCGAACAGCGAACATATGAGAAATTTTATGGTTTGTTGGCTCAACGATTCTGTTCCATCAATAAAATCTATATAGAACCTTTTGAAGAGATTTTCAAAGATACTTATCAAACTACCCACCGTTTGGATACGAATCGTCTGCGTAATGTAAGTAAATTTTTTGCACATTTACTTTTCACCGACGCCATAAGTTGGGATGTTTTGGAATGCATTAAATTGAATGAGGACGATACAACATCTTCGAGTCGTATTTTTATTAAAATTTTATTCCAAGAATTGGCCGAATACATGGGTTTGAGTCAGTTGAATAAGAAACTTAAAGACGAAGTTTTAGTGGAAAGTTTAGCTGGTCTATTTCCCAAAGATAATCCTAGAAATACTAGATTTTCTATTAATTTCTTTACGTCCATTGGTTTAGGTGGTCTCACCGATGAGCTAAGACAATTTTTGAAAAATGCTCCTAAATCGGTACCAGCTATAAATGCCGAAATTTTAGCTAATAAACCCATAAATGCAGACAGTTCATCTTCGTCGTCGTCCTCATCTTCATCATCTTCGTCTTCATCTTCTAGTTCAAGTGAATCCTCTTCTGAATCTACATCCTCAGATTCTGACTCATCATCCGATAGTGATTCGGAAAAGGATAAAAAGAGACGTAAAGGTAAAAAGTTAAAGAAATCCAAGAAATCCTCATCCTCGAAAAAGAAGGAAAAAGTAAAGACGAAAAAATCCAAAAAACCCAATAAAAAGCGCAAACAATCGAAAAAACATGAAAGCTCTTCTTCGGACTCGGAAACAGCAGCTTCTTCCAGCAACGAGAGTAGCGAAAGTGGTAGTAGTAGTAGCAACAGTGATGATGAGAAACTTAAATCCAAAAAGAAAAAAGATAAATCTAAACAAAAGTCTAAGCAAAATAAAAAATCTAAAAAGAAATCTAACAAATCCGAAAGTGACAAGGAGGACAATTCTTCTGAAGACGAGAGAAATGGCAGAAGAAAAGAGCAAACTGAAAATGGTTTTGAAGATAAGAGAGATAGGAGAGATGTTAGAAATGAACGAACCAAACGAGCTGAACCTATACGTCGTGATAGCGAAGTTGAAAGAAGACGTGAGGAACGTGAAAAACGTCACAGGGAGAAAGAACAGACGCGAGATAAAAAGCGTTCTAGATCACGTTCTGAAACCCGCGATCGTCGAAATGAAAAGGAACAAACAAGAGAACGAGATAGAAAACGTTCTCGTTCACGTTCTCAAAATCGTGTTCGTCGTGGCGAAAAGGAACAAACAAGAGAACGAGATAGAAAACGTTCTCGTTCAAGTTCAAAAACACGCGATCGTCGAGAAGAAAAGGATGTTACGCGAGAACGAGACAGAAAACGCTCTCATTCACGTTCTCAAACACGTGATCGCCGTGACGATCGTGCACCCAAAGAGGATAGAGATCGTAGAAATCGTGACTATGAACGCGATCGGGATCGTGATGCTGATCGTCGTAGAGAACGTAAACGTTATGAGGAGCGCAAAAGTCGTAGCCGCAGCCGAGATCGCAGTAACTATGTTAAAAAAGAACGAGACTATGATCGTTCCAAAGCACGCAATACTTCCAAGGAACGTGGATGATATTTATTGAACTACAATTGAATGACTTACGATTTAATTAAGTACTATTTTAATGATAAATTTTTACCTTGTACAAAACTTGTAACGTTTAAATTTTTTTGTTTATTGTATTTAAATATTTCCTCCAAAAATATTGACTGCAATAAATTTATGATGATGAAACAAACAACAAAGATTACATTTATTTTTGTTCACTATATTTCTGCATTATTGATCTAAACTCATTAACAGACATTTTACGTAAAGTCTCACCACATTCATCTTGCCAAATTTTATCGAAATCTCGTGGCAATAAAAGACGTTGAAAAATACGTCTTAGTTCTTGTTTTGATCGAGAAATCTCAAAATCACTGGGAGCCAAACCATAGTGCAGAGGAATATCAGGAGCTATAAGATCACTAGCTCTACAACGATCATCATCACTTTGTTTGCAAGTTTTTATTATTGTCGTTTCAGGAGCTAAAGTTTTATCACGATCGCTACATAGCAAACGATAAGTGGTATATTTATTCTCCTCTCCCTTTGGAAGTTCAGACAATACAGCCTTTCTAGGAAGTGGATATTGTATGTGCAACATTTTCCAAAATTTATCAATATTAACCATTTCTATAGTATCATTTGCATTGTTAACCATTTCTAATTCCTGTATAGCCAAATGAATTTTTTCTTCATTGGCGTAAATTTGTAAAGTTCTTAAAGCTTTCATGATCGTTTTGAAAGGTATGAAACCAGTTTTTTCATTGTCGTATTCATTAAGTAAAATTTTTAAATCGTACATATGAAAGTCCGTACGGTTGAAGAGATTGTGACGCAATTTATTAATATAAGAAATAGCTTCAATGATTTTAGTTTTTCGGGCGCAGGGCTGAACATTTTCAATGAGTGAGCGGACATCACAATTCACTTGATTTTTTGTTTGTATACCAAACGTTTGCAAAGGATTCAAATTTAAGTTGTAACTGTAAATTAAAAACAAAAATAAAAACATTAAACTAAACCAGCAACTTATCTCACCGATCTATTTTTTCTCCCAGTCTTCCAGCAGTACGATCTAGAAAATTTTTCTGAGCCTTATTAATGACTACCAAACGATCACACTGTTGTAAACATTTCTTAACCATTTGTCCTGTTTTATCTACATTATTCGACATACCATAAATCGCCTGAGGATTGAAATTTTCATTGTAACTGAGAAATATAATACATAACTAAAAAAAACTCCCAAAACTCTCTTTTTAACTTTAAAATAATTTACTTTCTCTTAATTCTTTCCGAAGGTAAATAATCCTTATGTGATATTATATATTTATCATGCCATTTTAAATATTCTTTTTTAACTTGTTGTGGAGTTTTGTTGGGTAAAATCAATTCATAAGCTTGTTCGGAGGCAGCATTTTTTAAGCCATATGTAAAGTTTTCATTTGTATACTCTTCTGGTTTTGATTGTAATGGATAAACCTGCCCCAATTCAGGCTTTTTGAAAAACATATTCTCGGAGAATTTTTCTCGGAAAGCTACGAAACGTGTTTTCTTCGATTCTGGACTTAAAAGATCTTTTACACTTTCGCTGGGTAGAAATTGTGAATATCCCAAACTCGAAGTCTCCTTTAGCTCTTGTAATTGTTTTTTACATTTGGAATTTATGATATTAAAAGCAGCCTCTTCGGTTGAATAAATTTTTAAAGTATCACCCACAGTTTCAATTATTGGATATGGTTTACCGGCTGTACCCATGGTGGGATTGCGATCAATATATTTGCCTTTATTAGACATGATTAAAAAATGTATTTGTGAGGAAAAATTTTGAAATTTAAAAATAATTTTATACACATTTGGGGTATTCACAAAGTGTGCTATCATGTCGTATTGTCATAAATCATAAAATTTTTCTATGAATAAAAAATATTGTTATTGCTTTTCTTTTGTAAAATTTTATGACAATACGACGTGATAGCACACATTGTGAATCTCCCAATTCTTTTGTGTTATTTCTTGCTCCAATTCTCTTAACTAATAAATTGATGTATCATCACACATCATGTTTGCATTTTATTTTACGATATTTTACTCTAACATCAATTTTCATGTTTTATTGTTTAATATGACATTGACAATTTTCTTTTTTTCTTGCTTTTTCTCTTTTTTTTCATAAAAAGCCATTTTCCTATAGGCCCAGTTATCAACTTTATTTGTTTCTATATTCTAGTTCATAGTTTTTTTGTAGTTGTGCATATATTTGCAAAATAAAATATGACTAAATATTCATTCATTCATTCAATGGCAGTTAGATAACAAGTTATTAGTGTAACGTTAAACAATTCAGCCCGTAAGTATGCAATTATTTCGACAAATTGTTTGATTGCGTTTTTTGTTATTGTTGTCACTATGATAGTTGACATTTAAATGTCAACGTTAAGATGAGGATGATTTGTGACAAAATAATAATAAAATAGAAAGAAGTAATAGAGAAAGATTAAAGAAAAAGAGGATACTTTAAATATGAGCTGCAATTATGCAAGAGAAAACTGGAGCATAGCTTAAGGGGTCTTAAGTGAGGGAGAGAATATAATAGAGTAGAACAGAATAGAACAGAATGGAATAGCATATAATAGAATATGTTAGAATAAAGAATAGACTAATGGACAGACTAGAGAATAGATTAGATAATAGACTAGAGAATGGACTAGAGAATACACTAGAGAACACACTAGAGAATATATTAGAGAGAATATATTAGAGATTACACTAGAGAATACAGTTGAGAATACACTAGATAATACAGAGAATACAGTAGAGAATACACTAGAGAATATACTATAGAATACAGTAGGGAATACTCTAGAGAATACACTAGATAATACAGTAGAGAATACACTAGAAAATACACTAAAGAATGCACTAGAGAATATACTAGAGAATGGACTAGATAATACTCGAAAGGATACAGTAGAGAAAATAATAAAGAATACACTAAAGAATGCACTAGAGAAAGCACTAGAGAAAACACTCTTAAATACACTAGATAATGGACTAAGAAATAGACTAAAGAATACATTAGAGAATAAAGTAGAAAATTGATTATAGAATAGATTAGAGAATAGACTAGACAATATGCTAGATGAAGGACTAAAGAATATATTAGAAAATAGACTGGGGAAATAGAGTAAATAATACACTAGAGATTAAAAATATATTAGAGATTAGAATGTAGAACAGATTAGAGAATATACTAGAGAATAATCTATAAATAGACTACAAAGCAAACGATCAAATATATTACCTGATAGTATATCAAGTAGACTATAAAATATATTAAATAGGCTTTCGAATAGACTATAAAATAGTTTATTCGGCTATCAAATAGGTAGTCGAATCGACTACCAAATCAGCTATAATATGGGCTACCAAAGAGACTATCAAATAGACAAGTTGACTATCGAATATATTATCAATTAATTATCTAATAGACTATCTAATAGGCTCTCGAATAAACTATCAAATAGAGTATCATATAGACTATCAACTAGAATATCAAATAAGGTATTAAATAGACGATCAAATAGAAGTGGACTATCAAATAGACTACCAACTAGACTATCAAATATACTATGAGCTAGACTATCAAATAGATTATAAAATATACTATCAAGAAACTATCAAATAGGCTATCGAATAAACTATCAAGTAGACTATTAACTAGATTACCAACTATAGTAAATAGACTACTAAATAGGCTATCCACTATGCTATCAAACAGACTATCAAGTAGAATATCAAATATGCTATCGAATAAAATATCATGTAGACTATTGTATAGACTACCAAATTGGATATCAAATCGACTTTCGAATAGACTATCAAGTACGTACACAAATAGACTCTCAACTAGACTATCAACTAAACTATCAAATAGACTATCAAATAGACTATCAAATATAGTATAAAATAGACTACCAAGTTGACTATCAAGTGGACTATCAAATAGATTATCAACCAGACTATCAACTAGACTATCAACTAGATTATCAAATATAGACTACTAAATGGATTACCCAATATGCTATCAAATAGATTATAAAATATGCTATCGAAAAAAATATCAAGTAGACTATCAAATAGACACCAAATTGGATATCAAATTGACTTTCGAATAGACTATCAAGTAAGATAGCAAATAGACTATCAAGTAGACTTTCAAATATGATATCAAGTAACTATTTAATAAGCTATTTAATAAACTATCAAATAAACTATCAAATAGGATATCAAATGGACTATCGAATAAATTACCAAATAAGCTATCTCTTGGACTACCAAAGAAACTATAGAGAAGACTACCGAGTAGACTATCTTACTTGCTATAAAATAGGCTAGAAAATATACTAACAAGTAGACTATCAAGTAACTATCTAATAGTCTGTAGACCATCAAATGGACTATTTAGAAGACTATCAAATAGTCTATCTAGTGAACTATGAAAAAAACTATCAAGATCAGACTATCTAATATTATTAAATAAATTATCAAGTAGACTACCACATAGACTATCAAATAGATCACCAAAAAGATTATAGAATAGAGTATAGAATAAACTGTATAAAGAACTATAGATTTGACTGTAGTCTGGACTATTTACTCGAGTCTATAGACTAAAATGTTCAATCAAAATTGACACCCTAATTAGACACATTGGAACATTACGTATTTTTATGAAACATATTAAGACATTCATCAATTTCAATATAAAACATATTTGGAAAATTTTCAGCTCAACAAATCAATTCTATTTATTATTTTCCATAAATTATAAAATTATATGACAAGTATACTAAATATACTTTTAGCAAGAATTCTATTAAAGCCCCTTAAAGTAGGCAATTTTTTATGTTTGTTTATTGCCTATGCCATTAGTAATATACTATTTAAATATATTATATAAACAACATAAATTATAAAGAAAATTCTTAGTCTAGCATTTGTTACAATGTAGGTAAATTTGGCATATTTATTAACAGCCTATAAGTATGCTATCATTTTATGAAAAAAATATATACAAAAAATATTATTATATTGACAAATTACTTGATTGCACACATGTTCTCTTTACTAAATTGTCTTATAAATGTCATCATTAAAAATGATACATTTTAAGAGGGTAAATAAAAGGGCAATAAGCTTAAGAATAGCTAATTAGGAAAATAAATAAAGGTATATTTTAAGGAGGTTTAGATTTAAATTCTAAGGCAGTTAAAAGAAGTTTAAAAATAAACTAATTAAAGTGGATTAAACTAGACTAGAACTAGCTATACGATATCATGGATTATACTTATTATTCTAAAGACTTTACTGAAGCGGATAAAAACCATTTAAAAAAAATATATTTTTCATTTTTGTTGTCTTCTTTCTCGACTCATTGCATTTATGTTCTTTCCATCATTTTCATAATATTTAACTATTCATAATATTGCATACCTTAAGGTGTTCTTGAGTAATTAATATTTAAAGCATACTTTAAGGTAACAAACAATATTTAAATAGTTTTCTTTGAAAATATCTTAACACAATTTCTTGTTTATTTACCTTTATGTTGTTTTTGTTTCTTTGCCAAACAAACAAAAATCTCTTCATTGAAAATTCTTTTTAATAAGTTTTTTTCTTTTGTTTTTTTTTGCTATTTTGTAGCAAAATAAGTTGCTTCTTATTGTTTGAGTCAATGAGTGAGTAAAATGTGGAAAAATGTCAGGCACGTTTTGAAAGTTTACCAAAAACTACTTGCTAACAAATGGAAGAATTGGAAAAAAAGACATACACGAGTAGTTTATAATAATAACGAAGTATATTTCTTGCTAGTTTTTACTTGCTTTTCGAAGCTCCTTGACCCCAATAATTATGCAACGTTTTTCGTTAAATGGTATATGTGTGTAAGACTGTATGTGTGTAAGACTGCTGCAGAATTTCACACAGTTTTCTTAGTAAAATAAATTGTAATCGTTGTTGTTGCTGTTCTTAATAATTTTGCATAAAATATACGCCATGAAATATTAAAAATTTCCTGGTGGTGGTTTAAAAACCAAGACCAATAAGAAAAATATAAACTTCTCATATGTAAAATACGAAATGTATTTAATGTAGAGCGTGTCACTTAAAGACCTTAAGAAAAATAAAAAAATAATCTTAATAAAAAAAAATGTAAATTGTTTTTGTTTTAAATGCAAATATTACAAACAAAAACTGTAAACATTAGAAAAGTAATATAAAAAAGTATTTTATATAGAACAACAATAGTTTATAGTCTGGACTATAATTTAGTCTATAGTCTGGACTATAGTTTAGTCTACAGTCTAGACTATAGTCTATAGTCTGGACTATAGTTTAGTCTATAGTCTGGACTATAGTTAAGTCTATAGTCTGGACTATAGTTTAGTCTATATTCTGGACTATAGTTTAGTCTACAGTCTAGACCATAGTTTTGTCAATAGACTGGACTACAGTTTAGTATATAATCTGGATTATATTTCAGTCTAAAGTCAGGACTATAGTTTATTGTCTAACTATATTTTAGTCTATAGTGTGGACTATAGTTTAGTCTATAGTGTGGACTATAGTTTAGTCTATATTCTGGACTATAGTTAAGTGTACAGTCTAGACTATAGTTTTGTCAATAGACTGGACTACAGTTTAGTATATAATCTGGATTACATTTAAGTCTAAAGTCAGGACTATAGTTTAGTCTATAGTGTGGATTATAGTTTAGTCAATAGTCTGGTCTATAGTTTAGTCTACAGTCTGGGCTATAGTTTGGACTATAGTTTAGTCTATGGTATGGACTTTGGGCTTTAGTTTGGTCTATAGTTTGGACTATAATTAAGTCTATAGTATGGTCTATAGTTCAATACTCTATACTATAGTCTGGACCATAGTTTAGTCAATAGTTAAGATTATAGTTCAGTCTATAGTATGGACTATAGTTTAGTCTATAGTTTGGACTATAGCTTAGTCTATAATCTAGACTATAGTTTGGTCTATAGTCTCCACAATTGTTCAGTTTATAGTCTGGACTATAGTTTAGTCTGGAGCTTGAACCATAGTTAAACTATAGTCTGGACAGTAGTTTTGTCTATAGGTCAGTCTATATTCTGGACTATAGTTTAGCCTGTAGTGTGGACTATAGTTTAGTCTATAGTCTGTACTATGGCTTAGTCTATAGTCTGGGCTATAGCTTAGCCTATAATCTGGACTATAAGGTAGGCTATAGTTTGGTCTATAGTCCCCACTATAGTTTAGTCTATAGCCTGGGCTATAGTTTAGTCTATAGCATGAATCATAGTTAGCCAAGACAATAGTTTGTCTATAGTTGAGTCTATAATCTAGACTTGTGTTTTATCTATATTGTGAATTACAGTTTAGTCTGTAGTCTAGACTATAGTTTAGTCTATAATCTGGACTATAATTTAGTTTATAATCTGGACTATAGCTTAAGCTTTAATCTGGACTATAACATAGTCTGGGCTATAGTTTAGTCTATAGACTATATTTTAGTATACATTCAGGACTATAGTTTAGTCTATAATCTGGACAATAGTTTTCTTATATTCTGAACTATAATTTAGTTTATAATCTGGACTATAGTTTTTTTTTTATATTCTGACCTAAATTTTAGCCTATAGTTTAGTCTATAGTCTTGACTATTAGTTTAGTCTATAGTCTTGACTATAGTTTAATCTAAAGCCTGGTCTATGGTTTAATCTGTAGTATGGACTATAGTTTAGTTTATAGCTTGGTCTATAGATTAATTTATAGTCTGAAGTACAGTTTAGCCTACAATGCGAATTACAGTGTGATCTATATTTTTTTTGTAGAGTTTAGTTCAGTCTATAATTTGTATTGTAGCTAAGTAAATAGTGTGAACTTCGCCTATAGTCCAATATATAATCTGAAGTAAAAAGTCACTATCACAATTTTATAATATTTGCTCTTTAACTTTTTTATTATAATTTTTTTCTTCTATTTTTTTTTTATCAAATGTAAATATATATCTAATAGCATTTAATGTAGCAAATGCACAAACATATACATAAATAAAATATATAAGAAAAAATAAAATAAAAAAATATTAGATCATAAAAAAATTGTCAAGATAGAAAATAAACTGTAAAAAAAGCATAAAATTTATTCATTGTTACATACATATACATTTATATTAATATATATGCATAAGTATGCATATATTTTACATAGAAAAATAAAATAAATAAAAAAAAATCATATAATTTTCATGATAAACCCAAAGTTGTCGGAAAAATACTAAGAAAACATACTCTTGAGACAACATAAAGACACCAACAATAACAACAACAGCACCTACATTTATAAATTGACAACAACAATAAAATTATTCATATCACATACATTTTCATGTTGTTGTTTTTGTCATTTTGCTTCTATATATTTTTTTGATATGAAACATTTTAAATATAAATTTTATTCTTCATCACAAGTATCTTGTGGTCAATGAGCTGTAAATTGTCTCAGTAGCTTGTGCAGCAAGTAGAGAGTGTATACAAGAGAAAAGCCAATTTGAGCAAATTAATAATAAGACAAGAATATATAAATGTAAAATAAAAATAAAGCTGAAAATTTTATTTCATAAATTATTTAAGAAAATTAAAGACACAATGTTAGGTCTACAGTCTAGACTGTAGACTTATATGTAGCTTAATCTACAGTCTGGTGTATAGTCTTGTTAATAAACTAATCATAAATGTAGTTCATGATCTGTGGTATAATTTATAGGTCATTTTTTATTCGTTTTTCTCCTCAAATTTTTAATATTCATCATTTTTTTGTAAGAAAATACTATAATTTATTATTTATAATAAATTATTTAATTTTATCTTATTTTGATTTCTATTTTAATTTTCCACTCAATTAAATTAAAATATAATATTATTTTGCTTTTCAAATACTCTTGTATATGTGTCTACTTATAATTAAGACAAAAATGACAGTTTTGCTAAAAATTTCATTTTCTTTATAATCTCTCACTTTTCTTTGACATATTTCACACATCAACAAAATCTCACAAGAATTCACCTCCTCACACCTCCCTCCTTAAACACCCACTTGTATTGAAAGCAAAATTTTTGCTTTTTCTAACCAAAAAAAAAAAAAATACCCACTCACTGTTACACACTCACCCACTACAATAGAAAAATATGACAGAATTTTACTATAAATTTTAATATTAAATAATTTTTTTTCTTGTTTTGCTGGCAAATAAATTGTATTTTTATTGTGTTTGGGAAAATTTATAAATTATGGCACACTTTCAGCACATCATTTAGTTTTTTTTATTTTACTCATATCTGAAAAAAATATTGTTTACACTACAAATAACCAAACCGTGGCTGGTTGTATGACACATTCCTTTGCAATCATTTGCCTATAGAAAAAATATATATATTGTATTTTCATTTATATGTATTTGTATGTATGTGTTTATACAATATGTGAGAAAGCATAAATAATAACAATGTTTTATAGAACACATTGACCATAACGGCTGAAAAATAACAAAAACAGAAAAAAAACAAGAATGTAGTGTTAAGCAAAAGCAAATACAATTAAGAAGACTATACATGTTTAAACACGAACCACAATTTACTTTATGACTTTTATTATTATTTAAATAAATTTAAATTTAATGAAAAAAATAAATAATAATCATTATAATAAGTGCCTAAATGTATGCTATAAAAAGTTATGAAGTAATTTTAAACACGTTTGATGAGTCATTTTATTAATATAAAGATCCTAAGGAGAAATGTGGAGATTAAATATGAAGTTATATATTATGTATAAAATAGTAAAGACTATGGACTATAGACTCCACTCCAGGTTACAAATAAAATTATATTTCAGAATAAATTAAACCAAACTCTTGTCTGAACTATAGTCCCGGTTATAGAAAAAATTATAGTCCTGAATAAAAAATAAAGTTTAGCCCAGTTTATTAAAAAACCAAAAACCAGATTATAGATTATCTATAGTCTAGGTTAAAGACTAAACTATAGCCTCGACTATAGACAAACCTATAGTGCAGTTTATAAACTAAACTGTAGTCAAGACTATAGACTAAACTATAGTTCTGAATAAAATATAAACTATAGTCCAGTTTATAGACTAAATTTTAGTCCAGCCTTTAGGCTAAACAATAGTCCAGTTTATAGACTAAACTATAGTCCAGTTTATAGACTAAACTATATTCCAGGCTATAGGCTAAAGTATAATAGAAAATATAGTCCAGTTTATATACAGTCCAAATTATATATAGTCCAAATTGTAGACCAAGCTATAGTCCATACTATAAACAGAACTTTGCTCCAGGCTGTAGACTAAACTATAGTCAAGTTTATAGACTAATCTTTAGTCCAGCCTATAGACTAAACTATATTCCAGGCTCTAGACTAAAGTATAGTCCAGACTATAGACTAAACTATAGTCCAGACTATAGACAAAACTATAGTCCAAATTATAGACTAAGCTATAGTCCAGACTATAAACTAAACTATTGTGCAGGTTGCAGACTAAACTATAGTCCAAACTACAGACTTAACTATAGACGAGTCTATAGACTAAACTATATTCCAGGCTCCAGACTATAGAATAAACTACAGTCCAGTTTATACACTAACAATAGTCAAAATTATAGACTAAACTATAGCCAAATTTTAGACTAAGATATAGTCCAAAATATAAAATAAACTATAGTCCAGTTTATACACCAAACAATAGTCCAAACTATATAGTCCAGACTATGGTCCAAATTATAGACTAAAGTGTAGTCCATGCTATAAACTAAACTGTTGTTTAAACTCAAGACTAAACCATATTCCCGACTATCGACTAAAATATAGTCCCGACTATAGACCAAGATATAGTCCAGACTATAAAAAAATTATGCTCCAGGCTATAGACTAATCTTTAATCTACTCTATAGACTAAACTACAGTTCAAACTACAGACTTAACTATAGTCGAGTCTATAGACTAAACTATATTCCAGGCTCTAGACAAAGTATAGTCCAGACTATAGACTAAAGTATAGTCCAATAGTCAAAATTATAGGCTAAACTATAGCCAAATTTTATACTAAGCTATAGTCCAAAATATAGACTAAACTGTAGTTTAAACTAAAGATTAAACTATAGTCCAGACTATAGACTAAACTATAGTCCAATTTATACACCAAACAATAGTCCAAACTATACAGTCCAGACTATGGTCCAAATTATAGACTAAATTGTAGTCCATGCTATAAACTAAACTGTTGTTTAAACTAAAGACTAAATCATAGTCCCGACTATCGACTAAAATATAGTTCCGAATATAGACCAAGATATAGTCCAGACTATAAAAACATGACGATCCAGGCTATAGACTAAAGTATAGTCCAGACTATAGTCCAAACTATAGACTTAATAACAGTTCAGTTTATATTCTAAACTATAGTCCAAACTACAGACTAAAGTATAATCGAGACTATAGACTAAACTATATTCCAGAATATAAACTAAAGTACAGTTTATAGACTTAACTGTAGTTCAAACTACAAACTAAACTACATTCCATGCTATAAGGAACCATCCAGACTATAGACCAGACTATGGTACAAACTATAGTCCAGCATATAAATTAAACTATATTCCAAACTATAGACTAAACTATAGTCCAGTTTATACACCAAACAATAGTCCAAACTATATAGTCCAGACTATAGTCCAATTTATAGACAAAATATAGTCCAAAATAGAGACTAAAATATAGTCCAGATTATATACTAAATTCTAGTCCAACCTATAAACTAAAACTATATTTCAGTTTATAGGCTAAACTGTAGTCCAACTATAAGCCAGTTTATAGACCAAACAATAATCCAGCCTATGAACAATAGTCCAGCCTATAGGCTTAACAATAGTCCAGTTTGCTAAACTATTGTCCAGACAATAGTCTTAACTACAGATTATTCCATAGTTCAAGCTATCTAGTTATTAAAATAGCTTAAAAACTTTTTGCTATATTTTTCATTTTTCTCTTAAATTTTGTTAAGAATTTAACTTTCATTCCTTTAGTCTTTCTAGCGTTATATTTGTTCTCCCCCCCTTCATTACATATCACTTTAAATCAATGCGTCAAATGCAAATG